>JTDE01001569.1:20809-56996 GCA_014338405.1 Paragonimus skrjabini miyazakii | reverse complement strand
TATCCGTTTTGAGCGTCCTTGACTATTTCAGATTATACGAAAATTCCTAACAATACGTTGGTAAACAAAATTGTAGAGGTAGTACAAAAAGTCTTTAGGTTCGCTAAATCTACATGCGTTTTACTAATTGTATAGGATTGTTCTTCTGCGTCACCTTCATGAAGAGCCAAAAGGCATAATTTAAAATAATGAATTCTAATTACAAGATGTGCCGAATTTTCTTCTGATTCAGGGTACTTGTACTATTGGTATGTGCTGTTATCACATCTCGGTTGAGATTACCCTTGATTTGGAAACACCAGTTAAACCTACCGAAAACGATTTGATAGAAACTTTAAACATGCGTAGGTGAACTCTGATTCCTCCAGCCGATACTGTAGGAAGAACTCAAGTAAAAATGAAAGTAGCTAAGTATATTATAAGACACTTCTAAGCATGCATTGCATTGGTATGTGAACCAATGAGGTGACTTGAAACTGGACGTCATCTACACTTGCATTCGTATAAGCCTTTTGGCTAGTCTATTCTGAAAGGAAGACTCGAGTTTCCATATTATTAGTGTTAGTCTGTAGAACAACTTCTTGTCCGCATCGACACTTGCATTCCGACTCTTGTATATGTCGGACTAGTTTGTTAACCTCAAAAATTCAGTCCTCAATGGCGGTCTTGTGAGAATCGCGTTTAGCTTGCTCAGTCATTCTGAAAGAAGAATGCAGAGCATCGCTCTGTTCAATCCTGTCGATAACCAAGTGATCGGGACTTCTGTGTTAGGTTAAAGTTGCAGCTTCCATTGAACCAACTGCGCACACTTTCAACGTTTAATAGAGGCTAGGGGATTCACACTATTTCAAGTTGAACACCACCCACACTTGATCGTAACCGTAGAATTCAGCTAAGCCTTTCCGCCGGCCCACTTCGAAAAGACACAGTAGACTCGAGTTTCGTCCTTATTAGAAGTTATCAGTAGTGCATATTGTCGTCTGGGTCAGATTTTGCATTCCGGCCATCGTGCTTGTGAGATCAGCGTCTTAACTATAATTCCAGTTACTGACTTCGGGGTTTACACGATAGTCTCACAGGTTCGAGGGTCGGAGAGCAAATTCCAATCCGCATGAGGTAATGCCTTAAGGATTAATTCGAAACTCGAGTCTAACGTCTCGTTTTAAAGTGAACTAGCCGAAATGCCAACATGAATGCAAAGATTCTGACTACGTGTCCGTGGTGTTCCATTTGAAATAATCTAAATCCCCAAACCCCTACTAATGAGTTTATTTTAATATAAGCAACAGCCAACTGGGTGCATGCACATTGGTTGATCATATATCGACTGCTCGAATGATAACTGATTCCGTCAACCCGTCCCGACAGGAACAAAACATTGGAAAATAATCCGGTGTACAACGAAACACCATATACTAGATTTCAAAAAATGCCACTAACGCCTCAGCAATAAAAACCCTGAATCAACTGACGTCACTCGTGCATCCAACAAATCAAAGAGGAACGCTTTCAATAACAAAAAACATGAAAATCCTATAAACTGTTCATCCGCGGTTTAGATAAACCCGATATAACATCACAACAAACTCAACAGTTTGTGGTTGGTGCAGGTGCAAAACACTGCTCAGTGTTTCCCTCATAAAAGTTACAGAAATGTTACAATACTGACTTTAGTTTGCTTGACTGAAAGTTTGATACCATCCTGTATCCTTTTAACGAGGAAACTTTTAGAAGAAACTGCCCGGGAAATGGCACCGCGGAACAACAGTTGGTTTAGCCTCGACTGACCTATGAAAAGGAGGCGAACGGCGTATTTTACCTTCTTTCGTTATTAAACGATATACTAATATTATTGTCAGTAGATAAGCTGGTTCTGAAATATATCAGAATTGCAAACCGCCTGCAACTGACACGCCAGGCTGGTAAGTCATGTCTCAATATACCCATCAGTAGTATGACACTGATGGTCCACAGTAGTTGAGCCATACCGGGCAAGCAATGCTATACAGTCTGACCCGAACAGTCCATTCAGCCCGGTGTTGGCCAACGCAACCATGCACCGTCGACTTTTGCTTACGTGACACAGCACGCACATAATTACTGGCTCTTTTGCTCGCAGTATGACTAGAGACCATGATTCATAAGTCTTACACACCACTAAAGTCATGAGCAATCCTCAAAAAAATAGACAACCCCAAAGAAAATGTTTTATTAGTTATTGTCATAGTGAGTTGCTTGTTGGTAACGCATGGTCATACCTTTCATAGAATTAATATTGTTACTATACAAGCGTTGTACGGGTTCCATTTTTTCTAAGAACAAATATGTGGTCTACTATCTCCAGCCAGAAAATGTCGTTCCTACTAACTAGTGTGCGATAAAGTCGATGGTCAAGTCTCCTTTCTAATGAAGTATAAAATATTCAAAACTTTTGTTGTTTACTGCCATGCAGTTAAATTCAAACAGTAAACATGCAGTATCGGAACTACTTTGGTTTTAGGTGGCCACAGTAGAGAACTATAATAAAAAAAATTTATTGAAGGCCTATTTCCGAAACGTATGATGTTGTCGAAAGCAACTACACACAAAGAGGATAAGTTAGGAAGTAAGATTTGTGTGCGAATCACACGAATGAAGTGCTTTTGAATATGTAGCCACCTATCAAGAGTCACCTTTAGAAGACTTGGGATGTAGGCTGTTCCCACGTAACCCATTTGATTAACTGCTATGTATAAGACTGTGATAATACGACGAGGCCAGAAGATATATTGTTATGTCTTGTTTCGTGGGCCGGATCATTAACACGATGACGAATGTCCAAAATGTTTTCTCACTTGCCTTTGATTCAGGTGGTCAACAGTGTAGTTGGAATTCAGAGACACAGCATTAGGGCTTAGTCTGAGGGAAGCGTGTCTGTGGTTCAGACGGCGGCATCCTGGGAAAGGTTTTTCTTTTACGTCACCAATACGAATGTTACCAAATTCAATGGCCCCTTCGGAAGTACTCACTGCAGAGCCGGAAGAGATGAGGTACCTCCGAACATGTCGCCACAGAGAAGTTGCGAAAGTACATTGTCTCTATTGCTAAAGGGACCCCCAAGGTTCTTTTGAGTGCAACCACACACGATCATTGTAACACATGTTCGGCACGCATCAAAAAAACCTGTGTCCCATCCATATACGTTTCATTGTGGAACTTCGTGACGTGAAAGTAATTTCTTTCTGTTTAGGGGGTATTGTAAATGCGACAAAAGCGCATCCGGACAAAAGATTCAATTGTTGATAAATGGATTGAGAATAACACAACGTTATGAGCAAGTTGTAATACTCTGCGTTTCAACCACCTCGAGTGGCCCTCCTCAGGAATATTGTTAAACACGACACCCAAACTGTTTGACTTCATTCTTCCTAAATTTGATGCGGATATCCTACAAAAGATTCAATTGGTTAATCAATATTTTATTCATTATTGGCCTTAGTCACAGGGCGGAGAGTTCGGTGGGACCTGAACTACGACCTTGGAGGTTAATTGGCGCTTAAGTCTGGTAAAAATTAAATAAACATCAGTGTATTGATCATGACAATCGACAGTTAATCGATTCGCTCTTGCTGTCTACCCTAAGATGCTGAATCGTCAGGCTAGAAAAGTCAACGCAGGTCGGAGACACCAACAGCGGCGATACGATTTTTCATTCCATAGTGTGGGGGACTGTCAGGCAGGAAGTGCGAGCATTCCAACTCTCTGCCGAATACCCCAACACAGGGGAGAGGTGCGTTCAAAAACCCACGGTGAGTGGATGGAGAACAGCGTGGGCGACCGGATGAGTCATCGCTCGATCGGATCGGACCAACGGGCGAGACGTGGCAGCCGAAATAGGATGAATGACCAAATTGAAGGCGTGATTATTCCAACACTCTCAGGAATATCTCGACACGGCTGTAGAGTACGTTCAAAGCCTTCAGTAGATAGACGGAGGACAGCACGAGCGATCGGACAAGCCATCGCTCAACGAAATCGGATAAACGGACGAGGAATAGTAGGCAGAAAACCCCCGGGTAGAAGGCGCGAATCACACACCTAAACCGGGTAGAAGTGCACATGACGCATGAACGGAAACCTGGGGGTGTTGTAGACTGGAATGCTGACTCATAAACGCGAGCGCGCGCGTAGCATGTGAACTAGCGAGTTGGGCAATAAAGATTGTGCTTTACTGGATGCCTTCTCGCTACAATAGGACTAACGCTAAAATATCTTGCTTAAACAATTGTGATGGTTAATCTGAACGCGATATCTCACCTAACATGGTAGCTCCAATTTTAGTTGTATCATCTCAGTGAACTAACCTAAATGTATATCAACTTCTGGCGCACAAGAATTGGGGTCGTCACACAAGCAGACCACCAGAAACCGTTGTTCCTCTGGCCACGGAAGTGCGTTGATTTGTGTTCAGTTCGTTGGGCGTAGACGGTTGGACCGCGCACTGCGTGTCCAGGTTGGTCATCGTAACTAGTTTGCCGATCGCTCAATTGACTGTGGTGATGATATTCGAGCTTGCCAGAAATTCAAACCTTTCGGGCTTGAGACGTATCGATCGGCCGGTGGTTGCACTCGTGTGGCCTAGTTCGATGGACTGGCTAAGCGGCAGTGCGTCGAGCCAGGTTGGAGGTTTGGTTGGGAAAAACAGATATCACCCAATAAACTCCAACTCGACTGGGCTTGCCTTCAAGGCCCTGTCACATTCGAGTTAGCTTCAAGGTCAGTGTCAAGGTAAAAAGGCTCAACCCAACCTTTCAAACTGTTGCGACATTCGGGTAATCAAAGTTTGTTACGTTTGAGGTTGTGCTAGTTTTAGTGGTAAATATTATTGAGACTGCTCATGAGTTTAATATTTTCTATTGAAAAATTGAACCAGATAACCTTTCGGCTTCAGTAACACGCCATGAGAAAAATAGGAATTTATTCCGAACTATCAGAATGACTGCAAAAGTTTTACCCCTAAAATGGTGAAGCAGATCGTTTTGGTAATTATTTCCTAATGGATTCATCGAGGCACTTAATGTAATAACCGGATATTAGTCTTATATAATTGGAACACGAAGTCTGTTCGAGTTAGAACCAGGTACAGTTTACTGGCCCGGTGACCGCAATACACCAAGCCAATATTGGTCAAGTAAGTAAAATGTGGTATAGATTGAACATCACTCACAATTGATCGCAGCTGTCGCATTCCCATAGACTTTCCAGTCGGCCCCTTTCGAAAAGAAGCACTAGACTCGAGTTTCGCTCTCATTAGAGCTCGTCAGTAGTGCATATCCTCACCACTGCCAGGACTTGAACCACGGACATTCTGTTCATGAGGCAACCGTGTTTACCACTGCGCCATTGACCTCACGTTAGGCACGACTGAATTATCATATGAGAACGCTCATCCACTTTTGCTTATGAGTGATGGTCAGGTTGCCCGATCGCCTCGAGAGGAGACACAGTTACTGTCTGTTTACTCCAATCGATGACCCCTCGACTAGGACTTCTCTCCAAGTTGAAATCACAGAAATCATTGATTTGTTGAGCGGTATTTGATTACTGATGAGTAGTAGGGGATTTTGATTTTCATATAGATTGAACAAGCGAAAGTGGATGAGCGTTCTCATATGATAATTCGGTCGTGCCTAACGTGAGGTCAATGGCGCAGTGGTAAACACGGTTGCCTCATGAACAGAATGTCCGTGGTTCAAGTCCCGGCAGTGGCGATGATATGCACTACTGACGAGATCTAATGAGAGCGAAACTCGAGTCTAGTGCTTCTTTTCGAAAGGGGCCGACTGGAAAGTCTTTGGGAATGCGACAGCTGCGATCGATTGTGGGTGATGTTCAATCTATATGAAAATCAAAATCCCCTACTACTCATTATTAAAATGTGGTAGTCAAATTTGTGGATGTCTGGTGCGAACGCTTGAACAAATTCCTACGTAGCTTCATCCTAGGACGATGTACGATTGGACCTCAAGGTAAATACATGTGTATCTTGGCAGCATAGTCTGGGAATTCTGAAGCATATAAATCACGCTTTTTATCTGTAATAGATTGTATTAACTCCAGTTCAACAGCGATTTGAGATGTATTTTTGGTGTAGATTCAGTCGCACCTTGGCACTCACAAACATTATCTCCAACGGCATCAAAGTTTCTATTCCTATGTTGCTTACAGCTCCCGTCTGCGGGTCGCATATAAAAATCCTTACGGGTGACGTTAATGCGTTGTTTGAGAACTCTCTTACCGACTCAGTCCAGAGCAAGTCCATGTCGATAAAGCTGATTATTTCCCAACTGCGTGCATTCAGTAATCAATCAGAGACATTATGAGAAGAGCGCAATCCTTTTAAAACAAAGGCTGATCCGCGCTCGCCATAAGTTAATCAGTCCACCGACGGTATGGTGCAAGTATAAATGCCAGGTGAAGCACAAATTTCCAATCGGTTTACATGACTGTCGGCGAATTCCTCTGCTACAAAGCTGACACCGCACGAACCGAAGCAACTTTCAGCCTCCACTTCTATGAATAGTTGAGGATGTTTGAAACAGCACACCTACGGCACTAGTTTGTGTTCGCATGATCGGCTACAACCCCTTCAAGATAAACCACCCTGACCCACTGATTTCATAAGTCTCATGCGGTATTTCCAAAACGACTCATCAGCCAACTCAAGTGTAATATAAACCACTGAATTATTCCACCAAAAGCCGTGAGGCTTTGCATTCGTTTACTCAACTTGATGAGTTCCGAAAAGGTCTCTTTATCATGTTTTGATTAGCTCACAGTATTGCGAAACAACGTTAAGATAAAACATGTTGTTCCCGTAGGGCCTCATAGAGGACTTTCGTGAGTGATTCGCAAGTATGCTCCTGGCAACTAGCAGTACAGTCAAAAAAACCACGAATTTCCAGATGGACAGGTTTACCCTAATTGATTCGCGTTGGCGTACAACGTCCGCACACCAGTTTTCGTCTTACTGTTTGTGAAATGCGTCGTGAAGTTACGGATATGTGTCACAAAGTTTCCGAGTCGCGTATGACCTTTCTCAATTTTGCTGCCTTGTTATGGGACCTCTTCATTCTACAAGAATCCTCTGTTCCAACCAGTGTGATATGAGAGCTTGATAACGAACGTGAAGGTCAAGTCCAATTTTTGTTGTTAATCTGTCCTGCACTAGGCGTACGCCATAGATTACATCTCACTTATTGTAATCCCTCGTTATCAATCTACCTATAGGTTCTGAGACTGAGTGCTGCCTGTCTCATTACCATGGTAACACAGCGCGTCAGATTCCACATACAGTGGGACAAATACATTCTAACCACAGTGCCGCGACTCACTGAAATACACGTACACATCTAATGCTGGTTGTACCAAGAAAAATATTGCACCTAAACGACTTTATTTCGGCCAAGTCAGTCGGACCATTCTCACCAGCAAATCGCAGCCCTTGGAATCGAACGACACTGGTTAGCGGTTTGCGCAGTGAATCAGCTAGTAGGGAAGGACGAGAACTTGGGTACTGGACACTGAAGTAGACACGGTTTAGTGGCCGGAACCTCTTGGCAAACACCGGAGCAAGTAAGCTGAAGATCAATAACGCAATTTCCGTTTTGGTCAAATCTGCATGTCAAAAAACATTGAGCGGGTGTAGGTATATCAAAAGGACAGTGATGGCGATAGCGAAATGCTGGAATATTGTGAAACTTGCGACGCTTTATGGATGAGACACATATCAACACTAAAACGAAAAAAAAAAGTGCGACCTGTAGTTTGACGCTCTGAAGTCTCACTACTCGTTGTTTTTAAGTAATCTGAATTATTTGCATATCCTACTGTTTTCATTTTGCTGTGCAGTATCCATAATTTGCATGAAAGACCTCTGTTCCCCATCTAAGTACGGGGTGGTGGATAAGCTTTTCCATCTTGATCGGCTCGCACACACACACAAATTTCAGTATGCGTGAGAGTGATTAAACAATCATGACTTAATTGTGTTACCGTGTTTTCCGGTTTGCCCTTGTTTGCCACCCGACCGATAACCACTTCAAAGTTAGCTAATCAACTACGCCGATTATGCGTCACTTGTACAACGAGGGATAAATGGTAATGCATTCGTCACTCGGAGATATGCATTAACGGCTCTTGTTCCGCATGCAGGCGAGAATCAACTCCAGTCGACTAATCGTTACTGTCATTCAAATCCGATGGGATTGGGGACAGGACCAGGTGAATGGTGGACCCCGTGTTATATGTTGAATAACCTAATTGAGCTTATATTTCTGCTTTACAAGTATAATTAAGCAGGTTACTATCAAGTATTGGGTCTCTATCTAACATTCACCGCTCAACTTCAAAGTTCATGAGAACCGGACGTGTGCACTGCAAAACACTGGCAGGACAACATCATGAACCGACATTGTGACTGTTTGCGAGACAACATAAATACCACTAGTAAAACTTCGGAAGAAGTGAGGAGAGTGGCTTAAGAATGTAATGGTCCGTTTTAAATTTATAAGACCGGAAATTTTGATTACTTGGGAAAATAAAAATTCCAGGGACTATTGGCAGAAGCTAAGGGTCAGAAACTAAACTTTGTTTGTAATCTAATGAACACTAGACGCTCCGCACGCCGCTTATACTAACATAGCAAAATTCTACCTTTAAATGATTGCTTCACTTGTCTTGTGTTCTTGTCGCCGAAGATTCACGGCACTGTAATCCCAGCTGCTGACAATGCGATACAAAAGTAACGGTTTGGGCTGGTATTCCGGACCACTGTCTAATCAATCTGCAATACTCCGAGAAAAATGAGACAGATAAAATGTACCCATATTACCTATTATTTGCAATCAACTCTTATCTTCAAATGTTTGAGATATACCTCATGCTCTTCATCCAGCTGAGCAAAGTGATCTGTATTCTAAAGTTCATGTTGGGCCTCCACATTATGCAAACAAAATAAAAGAACAGTTAAAGAAAATTTACAGAAATTCAATACTTAAAGGCTCATGCTAGTTTCGTGAAACGTATGTTTCAGTACAACTGAAAATTTGGCAAACTTTTCGAGAATTCTCTGTTAACCAACACTTATATGGAATTTTGTATACCCGGTATCTGCTAACCAACTGAACCTTTGAACTTAAAAATAGATAGCTACAACTTCGTTTTCTAGCCGGTTAGTGTAGTTCAACATGTGACTGTTTTCTTTATTTTGTTATTTCTTATAGCTTTTCTAAATGTACCGCCCTAATAAGCATAACAAATTTAATTACTCAGAAGTAAGATTGCCATAAAAGTGATGGAAATTGAAAAATGTATTAGGGAGGATTCCGTTCATTTTCGATAAAAAAACGAACATGTCTCGATTCATCTATTGTCTGTTGATATGTGGAAGTAGCACTTTCATGTTTTGTTGCTCCCGTCAGTTTGTTAATACGGTTACTAAGTACGATTAGTCCACTGGTCATCGAAACGTTCGTTAAGGCAAGTCAACTATAGCAACCCAGCCATACTTTATTGAATCCAAGCACAGAGATAGCTGCTAGTGTTAACCTGCAACAATCAGTACTTCCAGGGTTTCTAAGGACTCAAGCGTGTCACCGGAGTAATACGGAACTAACGAGATGTTAAATGGGTCCAAAATGTCGGTTAAATATCATGGCTGGGCAAATAAGTTGTGTTTAGAACTGGGTGCACTGGTATTCAAAACCTATAGTCATGGTATATGGAGACGGTTGGCTGTACCTGTTCCAGTGCCGGGGTACTAGACCCTCTGCTTTGGTTCATACTTCCTGAGGGGTCATGTGTTCAGCTTGCCACCATATCCTACTTCAGTCGAGTGAGGAGCATGCGAGTGAATCTGCCTGCCGGATGACGCTGTTTCCACCTATGAATTGGTATTACGAATTGGAAATACGGTAAAAGGTAATACACTAGTCCAGTTTAGCCAAACAATGGAAAAAAACGTACAGAAGAAACAGGATAAGCAGAAATGACTACAAGATCAAGCAGCAGGCAGTACAATACCAACTCATAGTCGTAAGGACGCCAAAGACCAACTGTTCAATCAGGAAGGTCAGGTGACCGAGTCCAGTCAGCTGTAGACAAATGAAAGATTACGGGCGTACTGTGTATCATTGATAGTGAAGCAACGAATTCATGTCCGCCTCACAATCAAACAGACGTCCGCAGCAGGTATGATGTGCTAACCCAAGGATATAGGACCATTTCGTGCAACCTCTTTAACGGTCCGTTGATGAAATCGTCTCAAACTCGGCGTGGCACATCAACTGGGGACACAACGTATGCAAGCCAATGCGAGGTATTAAATAACAACAAGTGGTTTTCTAGTTATTTTTGGCAGGATGTAGTGTTAATCAGTCCATAGACAAAGTAAAAACTAATTAAGTGTAAAAAGTAGACTGATATGCTTGAAGAATGCCAACAACGATTATCTGACAATCCACTTTATAGTCCATTTGTGTTTGATCGTCCTACTCATGACGCATTTTGAAAAATAAGCGAAGAACTTTTGTATCCAAAGTGTCATTTACTGTATGGGTTTATTTTGCAGCAAGTCGAGAAGGTTCGCACAATACTTGAAATGGAATTGAGATACTCCATTCTCAGAGTTCAAATTAAAGAAGCATTAATCTCACGGGAAAAAGGTCCGATGACTTTGGTGGAGCAATGAGTCGATGTCTTCCATAACGTCACACGACCGATATTTACACGAAAGTACTACCTCCTGGAGACAGTACCAAACTGTACAACCCTACGACGATTGCCAATCGTCGGATCTGTCAGTGATTCATCCGTTTTTGACAATTCCTCCTCTTCGTCTTCAAGTTCTTCTTCCATCTCTTCTTCCTCTTCTTCCCCCTCTTCCTCTTCTTCTTCTGCACCACCCTCTTCGTTATCATCATCGTTTTCTTGTTCCTCTTCCATATCATCTTCTGTTTCTGATTCTTTATTAGTTACAGTTTTTGTCGTTTCATTATTGGAGTCATCATTATGGGTCTCATTAGTCTCAGTCGAGTTGGTTTTTGAATTACTGGCATTCGAGGTTGCCTCACTCGAGGTATCTTCAGTTAGCTCACTGCCACTAGACTTAGGTTCTCCTTTCACCGAATACAGTTTTAAAACAGGTTTGAGCAGGGCGGACGGAGTAGGCTTTCCTTCAGTTTGCGAACAGTCAACAGTGTCGGTCTTATCTTTCTCCACTGGTGGTTTTGAAAGTAAATTTGCGGTGACATGTTGGGTGCTTGATATATTTCTTTCCACTTTCGGTCTATGTTCGAACTGTTCTAAACTCATACTTTCTGACAAAGAGTTCGAATTGATGAAGTGATTCTCCTCTCCTTCTGGTGTCATAATATCCAATCTCGACTCGTTCTTTGAACGCGTGTTTTCCAACTTATTCTCCAGTTCCCGCCTCAGTTCCGATCGTACGGATTCAGGTGTTTCACCCATTTTGATTTTGACTTCACTTCGCAGATGATCTAGTAATTTTTCCTGCTGATGCACCAAAGCAGTTCGTTTCACCAATTCATCACACAAGATTTCAAGTTTAATTTTTAAAAATTTCCTTTCTTTCTTCAACGCTCTATTCCTACGCCGAAGTGTAAGTGAATTCTCACCGATTGACTCAGGCTGGTCCACCGGGGCAACGGTCGCGTTTTCGGTGATCAGTTTCCAGGTTCCTTCAACATCTGTAAGCCACTCGGCCTGGTAAGCCCCAAGGCGACATGTAGGTACCGGAAGAGGATCAGTCGCGTTCACAGTAGTTGGTAAGGCAAAACCGAGAAATCCTGAATGAGTAGAAGAACTGGTTGAAGTGGTTTGTACTGAAGAAGTTTCATAACCGTTTATATCCGCATTATTCAAGTTGCTATTGCTTCGGTCTGCCGATTCAATTCGTCTGTGTGGCACTCCACCACGTCTGATGAGAGTAGGAGACTCCAGCCTGTTACGCACGGTATTCAAAAATTCAGTCGCTCTGTGTTTGGCTGAATTCGCCACTTTTGTCAGTACCTTTGGTGGAGTCATCCTACCTCTTAGATGGAAACGTTCCTTCGTAAGCTGTGTGTTATTTTTCAACATTTTACACGAGGTGGGTGCTACACAAGCTAGTAGGTTATTGATTTTAAGATATTTAAACTGGCGGCTTTTCGGTGTATTTATTGAACCTGTTCAAGGGTGTATGTGGCACCAAAATAAGAGATGGTTTAGTTAAAACACAGATGAGCTATAAATTTGCCAGCAAGTTGAAAGACAAGAGTCCTTGCAGAAAAATACGCCAACACATCGTACTAGCCAGGCCTCAGTTTAATCTAACCTAAGCACTGTTGCTAACAAACGTACAAAAAATAGGCTGTTGTTCATTGAAAGGTTTATAGTTGTGTTTACTTGTTTACAATTTACTGATTAAATGGAACACAGTTCTCTTCATTAACTAACACCAACGGTTACGAACGGAGTGCTGGAATTCTAACTTGTGTTCATGTTTCTCAACTCCTGCTGACAGACACTTGTTTGAATTCACTTGAAACTAACAGAAGAATTAGTGCAAACAACCGTCTTGTCATGAACTGAAACTCTTACCCACTAAGTCAAGTAGTAACTGAGTTTGGGTGTAAATAATCAACTGGTCAGACCTGAGGTTCGTAGGATTTTGAGAAATCGAGATTTACGAGTGTAACAATCATCGCGTTATGTTTGAGATCTGAGTTAACGACATTTATTACGAAAGTCAAGTAAGCTCATAGACACCGCAAGACACAACTTTAAAGACAATCTGATATCTATCAAATCCAAGGTCTGGTTAGGACAGCAAGCATCAAGATCCGAAGAACAACCACATCGTCATTTGTCTCAGTTTCTCGGGTTACTTGTTCATTATTGCGAATCAAACGGATAGTTATCGGTTACCTTACATAGGAAATCGCCATCAACCAATGATACCCCAGTTTTCTCAAACATTCACGTATCATTATAAGTACTTGTGCGTGCTGCCATAAAAAGACTTGCTTGTCATAGTGTGACCAGAGGCTTAACCTAATCATTCTCTTTAACTACCCCTGACGTTTAATCAGGGGTAACACAAACCGACATGTTTCGAAAGTTACCTTTGCATGCTGTCAACAGTAAAAAAACGAAAACAATCTGCATGCGTGGGAACCTGCTTCCGTTCCCCCTTTTGGCCTTGATACAGAAGCGAAAATGCCTTTTGTTTGACAGATTCCACTTCATAACCTCGTATTACGAAATGCTGGAGCCCCAGAATTATAACTCTAGGGCAGATTAACTAAATGTACTTCTCCTTTATGACTACAGGCTTACTACAATCCAAGGAGGGCCACAAGCGCCTGCAAAGACGCATTGAATCCTGCATATTCAGGATTATTGTATAGTTTGAAACATACAACTATATTTACTAACCCCAACCTCCAGTGTATAGTGACCACGGCGACAACCGTAAACTGGCAAGTGCGTGTTGAGTGATCAGATATTCGGTTTACTTAGGGTTGTTCCTCTGGGTGCTATTTGGTTGACAGTGCAAATGGTCACTTTAGGGTGTCCTGAAATGGGCTGGTGAACTAAATCCTAACACAATGTCCAAGTTAAATTCGATAATCGATCAAATGACCTTATCATTGTAGCATTTACGTTACGCATTAGTTGTGTCTGAACATAAATGATGCTAGTCGTCGCATCATCTCGATCATTTCTCACCCCTTGCGGAAAAATTGCAACGGGTCTGCAGATCAAGGTCGTCATGAGTCCTGATCTCTAGTCCTCTCGGATAAACAGCTTGCCTGTCCCAGAATAGCGTTCACATTAGGCCAGCACAATAGCGAAAGGATCGTGTTTTACCGGCTTGGTTATTTTGTGGTCAAAATTTTCAACGCTCTGAGCCGATTACATGGTCTGACAGATTTAACCGGAAGTTGTGAAAAATGTTGAGATGAATTAATGAAGAAAAACCATCAAAATAAAGATGTTAGCCAGTACGAAAACGGTCTATACAAAGCCTGATCTAATCTTGCAAATATCTGCTCAACCACCCTAAATAAAGATGCAGTTCTCTCTTTCTCTCCAATGTACAGTAGTAATTATTATCATTTGTATATTGAATGTATACATCCATAAGACACAGAACATGAAACAGTTAGCATCTTCACTATCAAGACCGATAAGACAGTTACAAACCAACCATCCAAGTTCACTCACATATGAATGAGCAAGTAAAAGTGATACACAACAGTTGTACGCTTCCAAAATAACAAGCATTCAAATTGTTTTCGACCTTATCCAGCAAATATAAAGCAACTATCTCTTAATAATGACTTTTAATTTCAAATTTAACAGTGTAAAATATCGTGATGCCAGTTCCGATGTTCGTACGCCCAAGGTTTCCTCAGCCTTATATTAACGCGGATCGGAAGTCAAAGTGAGAAGACAGTAGATCTGTAAACAAACTTTATTTATTTATTCACTCACCGTTCACAAACGGACTTCAACGCAACGGTTAGGGACACTAGGGAGTTGGACGTGAGAGAACCTTGAGAACAACCGCGCGGTATCCGCCAGGGAGGACGAATGTCGACGGAAATTCCAGTCGACCTTCAGAATTCAAACAAGCGTCAGACTAGTTGAGCGGCATTCCCAACGTTGATAGCTAAAACATTGTCATCCTAGTGAATGTAGCCTACAGTAGTAGAGATGGCGCGGATTCATTACACAGCTACGGGTAAAACTGCGATACCTACGCCAATACACTGACTTTGATGTTAGTGGTTCACAGTGAATTTACATTCACAAGGTAATGTGAACTGGCGCGGTGGTACTGGAAAGGCAAATCTCAAGTCGCAGGGAGTTTAGGATTTCGGGGGCATCGAAGGTGATCTCACTACAAAAACAAATCTGCATAGTTAATGTTAAACATCATTTGGAATAGACAGTGGTATTTTCATGTTAGGGCGTCCATTGCTTTCCGTCCAAAACCGCCTCCGTCCTCGAGAGAAAAAAACGATTAACACTGTCCTACTTAACGGAACTGTTCAGAGTGGCCGGCTAGTTTTTACCCATCCAACTTGTTATTCTGCTGTGCCCATTCGTGACCTTAACTATTTTTTCCCGGCAACTGTCCTTCTTTTTAATGATTCGGGAATGTTCTCTTGGCCAATGCGCACCATATAAGTACTTTGTCTTTGTCACACACGCTTTGGGGTGGAACAAAGCAGTCTTCTTCTGTACGCATCTTTTGGCTCGTCTTTGGGAGCAAAATCACGGGACAGTTGCGGTACTTTTCGGGACCGAGATTTCCGTGTTAATTATTACCGGGAAGAGAATCCGATTTTCACCAAGCGCTCCATTATATCGCGAACGAGCCAGCGTATTGTTTTGGACGGTTTACGACAGCTCAGGAACAGACAGCTGAGACCGATGATGAAATTCACCAATTTTGGCTGAAGTTGTTATAATGAGTGTACAAAAGGCATCAGTCAATCAGACATACTATGTAATAGATTATGAGTACAGACTGCGGTGAAAGATAAAAGAATTAGCATCTTTGACATTTTCTAGAACCAGCCACGAGATTGGCATACACATACCACGTTAAGTGTTGCGACCAGTTCAGACAGTAGTGGAAGATATAATAAAAATATAATGAAAATGAGTAAAAAGAATGAGTTAATTGGAGTAATAATCACCTTCATACGAATATATAATGTACACTTGTCAAGTCTCCTTGGCTGGCGAAATGCACATTAACAGAAAAGTCCTGTTCGACTGCTTTGTCAGAAGTTTCTCGACAAATACATGTGTTCACTTTTTGCTTCGGCCCTTCTTTACGCTTTGCCTACCGCTGGAACGCTTTGATTGAGGTCGTGGGAAGGCGTCAACCAGACGAAGAACAAACGCTGTATACATGAAAGATATACAAGAAAGAGGCAAATGATCACAATTCCATGAAATGCTAACCCAAAAAGAAAACAGATGTATGACTTTTCCTATGTCATACAACAGTAACTCCAACAACAAGCGGTTCTTGAGGTGTAACTTTTAGTGTAGTGTGGAAATCGCCAGCATTGTCGGGCCCGTATGGTTACCAGTGCGACTACAGTAGTTAGCCAATGGTTTTTTCTTCTGTTGAACTAGTGGTTGCGTATGACAGGGTTTGTCACACATGATAAACCGTGGAACACATTCAGAACAAAACATTTCGGTTAAGGATCAAGATGGTTTGGCTTAAAGTTAAAAGCAAGCTGTAACCTTGTCGACAAAAGATTATGGTCGGAGTAGCTACCTACACAGATGGAAGTAGACCATATCGGTTATCAGTCACTTTCCAGTAGGATGCAACCTTCTGAGGGTGGTGTGGGAGCAACCCCATTATGGGTGGTCGACCCGTGTGCCTTCCAAGGTATACTGTAGAACATTACGATTACGAATTTTTGAACAATAGCGCACGGAACAGTGGTAAATGTAGTCCTACAAATCTGTGTAAATGAAGACCGTTTTGCCCATTTTCCACTTGAGATGGTCAAAAACTTTATGAACAGTATGGATTACACAATACAGAGCCGTATGTTATTTTTCGTGTTCACCCATCCATATTAGTTTGTACTATCTGAATGGATGTCTAGTATGCTTGCCTGTTCAACGGTCGGCAAATAGAAGACACGTCACATGCACGTAATCAAATTTTTTTTAAATAACCTCGTGGTTACTGTACGCGATAGACGCAGCACCCACAGTGGACGGCAGTCCGTGTGTCTGTAGTCAATCTACATAATCGGAAACGTTGAATAATAGAGAATCATCGAAGGTTGTATAATGTCCGGCCACCTAAATGGCCTTCTTCTGTATGAAATTAGAGGAGTATTCAATGTGTACGGCCTCCTAAACATAATCTTCTGACATTGTTGCTGTAACTTAAGCACAGACAGATGCATCTATATTGTTTAACGGGCGATATGTCTTAAAACGCAGCTTGTGTTTCTGTTCAGAGTAGTACACATCAGGCAACAAGTTGAAGTAAAACAAATGGATGGACTTGAATAACTGAGATTTTGAAAAATTCCAGAGTATAGTTGATGTGTATTCGGCATCTTCCGGTCTGCAATTAGATCTAACCGCGTGTCACCAATTTGTCCACAACTCATGAAATCGTCACCGAGCAAACGTGTACGAAAGAAGGCTAATTCATGAGTGTTATCAAGCAAATTTAATCACACCTCATAAAGCATGTGGACATGTTTTGTTTTGTTAAAGAATCTAAAAATGCTCTGTTTTTGTTCACTTTGATCGAGTACAGTAAAACTCAGCTGGCATAAATTAACGGGGATATGGCTAAACTATTTGAACTTTCGTGAGATATAAACCGATGAGTGGGAACCTCTAGATTATTGAGTCATGTCCAAATCGGGAGTTTTCGTTTTTCATAAATGTACGTAGACAGATTGAAATTAGGAAAATTTGATACAAGCTGTTCTGTAGCTCTTGAGCCCAGCTACGTAACATTAAGTGATATCAGATAAAAATAAGTTTAATATTTGCAAGAAAAGAGGTAGAGCCCAAACACATGTCATTAACTATTTTAATATCAACCATTAAGCCGTATAAATCTAAACAAAATTTGTTACTCAAGAAGGTGAGAGCACTGTTCATAATTGATGAGGCGTTGTTGAAATAGTATAGCAATTGAGATATAAATAGTCGACACTCGAAGTCACTGGATATCTCAGCGCATGTCTTTTATGTGGCACGCAGACTGTGCTACATGCTTTTTTTCTTCAAAGAAAAATAGGTACTATGATCACTAGTAACGGTACTTTGGTGGCATAATAGTGGGGCTTCCTTACCACACACTCGGTTAGATAATCGACAATTCGGGACTTTTTCCCATTCATAATGCTTACTGCATAATACATAGAGAGAAATCTATGCGAAAGATTTTTTGTTTTCCAGGGTATGCATATCCAAGAATCACGCAGTGATTTGTGATACACGTACTTTCTATAGCGACTGGATTGTTTTCTAAGGATATTAATAACTTATAACAATAATGAGAATTCATATTAATAAATGGTTTAGCTTGTTTAGTACGAGCTTCAGACTGACCGATATTATAATCAATTCCAGAGATCGAATCGCGTTACTTCCAATCTCTCTGTGTGTTTGAGTACAAATGAAACAAGCGTGTGACAACTGTTGGTTGGGCGTGATTGGCTAGAATGGACTTAATGTAAACAAATGTTTATTAAAATGACTCAAATAAAAATAAAACCGAAAGATTTTAAAATTAAGGATGTACCAATAAAGTAACAAAAAAAATTCTCACTGGTATTTATACACCAAAAGGGGTTCAGATTTCAGTAAAATTCTGGCTAGGTAAAGTAGCACCGACGAACAATACGATTAGATGAGTTTGGATAGGGAAGGGGTCAAGTGTGCGAATGAAGGGTGACTGGTAATTCTGAGGATTTTTTCAATGAACTTGTGTACTTTACAGAGGATCAAAAACAGCACGGATGTAGTGCTGGCGCATCGGACCAAAATTTTAAAACATTATGAGAGAACATAGAAACCAACAAAAAAGCATACAGATGTCATGATATATGGAAAATGCTTCCAATCGAAGCATGCAAAAGTAAAAACTGTCACTAGCGAGTGAAGGCAAGGCATATACACTTTCTCTGTTATTCACAGATATGTTACGAGTGTTTGGCTAACAGTTCAGGACGGACAAACCATAGTATCAGGTAGAAGTGTCAGAAAGAGTTGTCTCCAAAACGACGGCATCCGCGTTGTTGAGAAGCACACCTATTTTCGGTAACAACTTCTCACCTATGCATGTTGATAAGAGACAGTGCGACAAGAAATCTTCATGAGGTACACCAGAAGTGGTAGTCATGTGACAGAAAACAATGTTGATAGAGTATATGTGAAGGATTTTGTCGGCAAAATAATCGTCTATTAAACAACTACTACGTAGTCGTTTGCAAAAGTATTGATGCGGACATGGTCCTAAAAATAAGGTACAAATGCAGGTGAATTGAACAATAACCCCTTGTGTGGAACTGTCTGAGGAAAATAATCTACGAACGCAAAATACAGCAGAGGACTGATTGAACCTGTAAGGCAACAACAACTTCGGAAGCACAGTGGACCGTTCATGCGTGCAAACTATAAGGTGTATATGAAAACGCGATTGGATTAAAATGACTTCCTTATGGGAGAATGTCCAGCTAGTCAGAATTCATGAGCAAGCTATTTCAGACGGAACTGTGGCTGGTAGACGCCAGCCAGCAAAAAACGGCAATCAGCGGCTTTATCGAATTTGTTTACAACTAGTGGTGAGTAAAACAAGTTGTTCGGAATCAAACAACCGAAGTGCTTAGGTCAAGTTTGTGAAATCTAATAACGAATGGGTCAATCAAAATGTAACATGCCTGCCGTCCAACAGCAGTCGATAATTTAAACATTATTGTTTCTATATACAAAAAAGGATATTGTTTTTCTAATAAACTGAGATTGCCTAGTCCCGCTCAGACCACGGTTGTTCTCGTAATTTCGATTTGGTAGCCCAGTGTGTGGCACGGTTTCAGAGCTGAGAAAGAAGCCCGCATGAGAGTTTCGAGGTAGCTCATCAGGTGTGTTTGCGATTGTTTCTCTTGGACCGCTGGACGTGAAAGATAGTAGTCAGCTACCAGAAGCATGGCGAGTGTGGAGACAGAAGTCTGTTGATTTTGCTTTGTTGAGCCTTTGGCCTGAAAGATCAAAACAGTACCAATAGACGGCGTTCCGACATTGTGTTGGATTTGGTGACAGATAGGTCTGGATAAGTTTGACTTTTCTTGACCACGAAGACAAGAATGATTTGGGTACAACAGTAAATAAATTCGAAGACCAGTCTTGTCCAGGAGAATGAAACTTTTGAAGGTCTCCGCTTCTTTCGAAGGAACCGTCATCAAAGGAATTATGCCGATCAGTATGTTACGCACTGAATGGGCTGGCTAGAACGTACAACTTTTGCAAGCGTATGAAAGACAGTCTCATAGGTGATTGAATAGTTTTTGGCATTTAGAACGCCGCAATCATTAACAGACTGCTGAAAGTGGGATAATTAACGGTTTCCCAATGTGCTGACATTTGAAACGGCGAAACAACGGTGGAGCACAGGATGAAAGAAGTAAACAACGGAGATATAACGGGGCTCAGTGCAATTGGCCAATCACCAGAGAGTTTCCTAATATATTCCTATCAATTTTTCGCTGAGCTTCTTATTGAAGGCAAACAACGGCGATATCAGCTAGATTCTAGGGCACTGGTCAACGTTATATCGACAAGTTATCTCCAAACATTGACTATGGAGTCATGTAATAAGCAGCTGTGAATGTGGAACGAAACGAAGACGCAAGCTTTGTGGAAAACAGTTGTGCCGATCAGTAAACCGATGAATTGCAAATCTTATATGAATAACTTCTGTGTTGTAGAACGAGATTCATCGACAAGCCTTGGTTTGAATGCCATCCAAACGACGGACTTTGTGACTTTCCATCATGACAGTTTTCTTCACGTGTTAGTGATGTATCACTTGTTCAATCAATACTCTCCTGTGTTTGATCCCGTGTTGGGCTGTACGCCGGGTACTGTTAGTCCCTCTGTAGTCAGGAATACCATACCGGTTGTATTACCTGCCAGAAGAGTTCCGTTATCCATCCGTGGAAAACTTAAGAACTAGCTGATTCGTCTTCACGAGCTGAATGTAATGGCGCCGGTAGACGAGCCTACTGACTAAGTCAGTCATGTTGGAACAGTCGAGTGATATTTGCGTGTGTATGAGTCCCTGGGAGCTGAACGCTGTAATCCGTGGAGAACAATACAGTATCTTGATAGTAAACGATATTTTGCCAGAATTAAAAAAATTCCTTTTTCAATGCTTCCTGATGCTCACCCTCAAACCGACACTCCATGACCGGTTTCGCCGTTGTTTGAACACACCAGTTAGTGATAGTATGAATGGGGGATCGAATGGACTGCCTTTCGCGTTGCGAGACAGTGTCCTTATCCGCACGACCACCGAGTACACTTCCATAAAAAGTGAGTTGTGTTTCTGTCTACTGACAACTGGTTTTTGATGAAGAATCCGACTAGCTAATTACGTTTCGTACTCCTTTTGAGCGTCTCCAATGGCTGTGCTTACCCTTTGGATTCAAGGTGCAAAGCAGAATTTTTCAGAAACGTCTATTTCAGAAGCTTGACAAACTCGAAGGATTGACTTTCGTCGCAGATGGTATGTTGCTATATGGAAGAACGAGTACAGAGTATGACCAGAATCCCTACAGCGATACATGTTGCAACGCATAGTGCTGCCGCTGGACAAGACGAGTTTTCCAGCGACGAAAGTGACGTTTCATGGCTACCTACTCACATATGAAGGGCTGAAGGTTGATTCAGATAAAGTGAAAATGATCCAGAATATGCCGCCCCGATCGTGTCAAAGCAGTTTTGCGTTTTAATGACATGACTAATTGATTGGATCGATTCTTTTCACAGCTAACCGAAATAATGCGTCCAGCTCGGCAACTTATACACAAAAGAGTCACGTGGATGTGGGACGACGCCCAATAAGCAGCGTTTAACGGGGTAAACAGGTTGAGTTCGGTAGACCTGGTATTGATATATTATAATCCTGGGATTCCTGCGGTAATTCAGTTTGATAACAGTCAGTCAGACTTTGGAGCTCTGTTACCACAACAAGGTAGACCGACTGACTACAAAAGCTGGAGTCTTTCGACTGCGGAACAAAACTATGCACAAATCGAAAATGGAGTGTTGACAGTAGTCTTTCACCCTAGGACGCTTTAACACCTACAAGTTCAGGAAAAGGACTGTGGTGCGCACAGACCACAAGCCTCTGGTAGCAACAGCAAGGAGTCCTCTCATTGCTGCTGCTCGAATTCTACAAAGGACACTGATCAGGCTACGAAAGTATGATTGCGAGATAATCTACCAGCCCGGGGACCAACCGCGAGTCGCTGATACAATCTCTTGCGCCTGTATACATGGTGCTGTGACAGATGATTCTGAATTCGAGAACATTGATTCAATGGTCTACAGAATGGTTCCGATGGACAGAAGAGTGAACTTGAAGGACGCGACGGAAAAGGATCATGTACTTGAAAAACTGACTCATGTAATAAAAGATGACTGGTCGTAGAATAAGAAGGATCTGTCCGAAGAACTGGCAGAACTCTTCAAGGACAACAATCAGTTTTTTTAAGAAGAGAAAACCGTCTTCAAGAGAGAATCGATAGTCATCCGGAAAGATTTGCAGCAGATGTTTATTGAACGAATCCATGTGGCACATGCTAAGGTGAATAGTTGTGTTCGGAGGACAAATGAACTTTATTGCTGGCCGGGCTTGCCAAGCAAGATGAAAGATTAAACAGCGAGGCGCAAAGTTTTCAGAAGGCACAGCTCAAGTCAAGTAAAAGAAAGGATGTTGCTAAGAAAACTTTCGAAAAGACCTTGACAACGGGTTGCAGTTGATACGTTCACACACGGCGTCAAACAGTATCTGGTTGCAGTAGGCTATTTCTCGGATTGTTTTGAAATTGGCTGGTTTAACAGTACCACCAAAAAGTGCAGTCATCAACAAACTCCATACCGAAGGTATCTTTCTCGGATAATGGGCCTCAGTTCGTGTGCGCGGAATTTAAGGCGCTTGCAGATAAATGAGAGTTTGAGTATCGGAAAGCAGTCCGTAGCATAGTCAGTCAAACAGGGAGGCCAAAACTACAGTTACGGCGGGTAAGAAACCTTTTGCAGATTATCCAAGAGTCAAGGAAAGGTCCATATCTAATGTTTCTAGAAGGAAGAATCATACTGAATGAAACCACTGGCTAAGGTGCCACGCAACGAATGCTTGGGCAAAGAGAGCGGACAAAATTGCCCGTGGCAACTGAACTGTTGCGCTGTAACATATTAGACAAATGTTCAACCGAACTTACAACAACGCAGAATGAAACGAAAAATGTATTATGGTCGCGGAGTTCTGACACTTACCAGCCTTGAATCAGCAGATTAGGTCTGACTCCAGTGGAACGCTGGAAACCCGAGACAGTGAATACGTGGTGTGGCAAGCAGAGACCGTGGACCTATGTCACATAATGTTAACGTGGACGGGGTAGTAAGAAGGAGAAATCGTGTGCACTTAAGAGAGCGGATTTCGTCGCAAAGGGAGGCTCGTTGCGCAAGCCATGAAGAGTTATCAGGAATGAGAGATGGGCAAGCCTATCAAAGGGGAAGGGATATAATGAAATTGGACTGCAGAGGTATTGTGACTGGAGAAAGTTCAGCCAATCAGAACCCACACACAAGTTGCTGCAATCGAAATTGCGGTCGATCGGCGCCAGACAGCAAAAAACGGCGATCACCTGCTATATCGAATTTGATTGTAAAGTGGGGTAGTAATTAAAACGAGTTGCGCTGACCACGTGTCGAATTTATGCAACTGAGTTGTTTGAGGCAAGGCCGTGGAATATGACAACGAATGGGCCAATCAAAATGTGAAACGTCTGTCACCCTACAACAATTGTAAATAGTTTTGTCTCTATTACAAAAGAGTATCATTCTTCTATTAAATTAAAACTGATTAGTGCTGCTCAGGCCACTGTTGTTCTGGTATTCTAAATTTTGTAGCCCAGTACCTGACAGCAATATGAAAAGTTAACGGCAGTGAAGACCAAATATTTATTGAACGAAATATGCCAATGGTCTCGTATTACGCTATAGGAGGCAGTGACACTGAGTTAAGCTAGGAAAATTGAGTTTCGACCGTCGACGAACAGTTTACCCGAAACTGCGTGTGGGGCGATTTGTGGTACGCAAGGACATGGTACAAACAAAAATATGAGGAGTTCTAGATCACGTGCACCTTAATAGTCCCTAACTAACATGAATGGTTGCCGTAGCTCACAGTGTTTCACAAATCTGCACTGCACAAAAGATGTGTCTATGACTGTCCGTTTTAATATATATATATATATATATATATATATATATAATTACATTTTCGTATTATATTTTCACACATGTTCATGATGTCTCAAACGCACCTAGACTCCTAGGACCAGTGCACGGTAGCTGAGTTTCACTGGTGTCGCGTAGATATTTGTACTAATTCAGCATGTTTCAGCGTGCCTAATCTATTCCCCTGACTCGTTACTTATAGATACTACAGAAAAGAAGAATCACAGATAATAAGAGAATATCTGGAAAGATAGGACTGTGTCCGATGGAACTCAGGTATTTGATGAAGACTCGTTATATTTCAGCAGTTACAATTATTTTCTTACCACACGAAAAAACAGAGCGGCACACAAATACCAGCCTAAGTAGGCCCCAAGCAACATCGGGATGATGGAGATTAAGCTCACGACGTTAAAAGTGCATCAGATGAGCCGTCATATGACGTACGCGTACACACAGTCACGCTACTAAACTTATATGGTCTCACCCATTAGTGATCACGCTATCAAGCAGTCGGTTGTGAATTAGAGTTTCTGGGCTCTCAAGGTAGTGCACACTTTAAACTAGCATTTGAAACACCGATCTTGTAACCAATTCTAGTTTTCGCGAATCAACCTTTTTGAAATACCTCATATTCCCCAACCGATAACACGACAACAGGTGCGTTCAAAGTAGGTAACTTGAACCAGACGATAACAGAACCGTGGCCCCACTTATGCTTTTGCAATAGGCACAGGATTCATCAAAAGCAAACCACTATTACGTTGATCTCGCCTGTGATTTGGTCACGCCCGAGCAAATGTGCTGTCACACACCGTGCAAAGATGACAGTTATGAGCAACAGAATAGTATTCCAATGTTTTGGTTAAAAATTGCGATCTATGAGTAGTAGGATGGTGTTCCAGAAAACTCAAAGTGGTAAGCAAAGCAACCACAGTAATTCAGGCAACCGAAAGAGGCTTCGATCGTCTTAATGAATCAGCTCACCGTAAGTGAGCCCAAACAGATGTTATAGAATCGAATAACTGTGTACACAAAGGTGTAGTGGTGACAGTAGGCGGAAAAGAGTTCACTACTGGAGTGTGGGTGTACGCCTAGCTAATGATGAACAACAGCTTTGAAGCGTGTTGTTGGCACTGGTTACCTTGCTATCTCCTGATCACACATCGGTGTTAATTAAACACTGTGTGTATATCAAGGTGAAAGGCATTCAATCGTTTCGTGTCCATATTACAAGAATATCCGCGGTCAACGCAACAGGTCCAGGTACTAATTACAAGCAAATTACTTAAAAATCGGTTAGTATCCATAAGAAGACTAACCTTCAAGACATGGCGACCTGGACATAATCTTCATGGTGAACGGCAACGCAACACCTTGTGCTTGTCAGTTTGTCGTGAACTTCCTTTATACTATTAAAGGCTTCTGCTGTTATCTGCTGCATACACATAAAACTTGGTTTCAAAGGTGATCACATTTGCCCGTTTTAACGGTTTCTTTCTGCGGACTAACTGAAATTACCCCATGTACTCGATACATGAGGTCAAACACAGTGTCTGGATTGGTTAAACTGTTGCTTTCTACCAGATGGTGGCGGTTTGTTGTTTTTTCTACTGAAGTATATGCTGTAAATATAAACAATTTAGTACACTTAGATTGGCAGGAAATTAAAACGAACTGGCCGAGTGGCCTAACGCATAGTAAGACTATATCAAAATAGCACGAAGACCAAAAAAATTGGCTAGAACTTCCCAGAGTAGTTGTCAGAAAAACGGTGTGGTGAACAATCTACTTTTCGGTTATTCATTATCAGGCCAGATACATAGCCACTTTATGGGTCTGTGGTAGAGCACGCTTTTTATCACAACTATTGGTTCGGAAAATTTTGGCAGGTTACATAGCTATAGGTTCGAACTACTAACTAATGTTGAATTGCCCTTCAGTTACCTGTACATACAAAGGTCAAACCTTCTACAAGTGGTGTCGAGTTTTGCATCGTCTTCTGACTCGGCTAGTCGCATTGGATTTATAGAAAATGACAATTCGTCGGATGTCAAGTTCTCCTCGGTCCACTTATTCACTATAATTCTCTGTTACGAGTTACAATATAGATTATAATATGAAGTTGTAAATGAACGTAAAGAACTTGCCAAAAACGTCCTGAAGGCATTGAACAGACCGCATGCCAACATTACATTATTTCCGAACATGTATGCAATGTTTCTCATCCGGTTTTGGACGTTCTATTTACTTTCGGTGCACGGCTCAGTTTACTACAAATGCGTCTGAAGTAGACAGTAGTTACAATTCAACAGGTTCGTTCGGAGCCACTGTAAGACAGACCTTGTCAGGACGTTATTCAATACAGCCAGAAAGATTTACACTCAGGACAGAGCACAGAGTGAACTACGATTAGATAAACAAGTTCTCTTGAACAGCGGATAGACACAACCACTGATTTTCAGGATATCTACAGAAAAACTCCCCGGGTAAATAATGGTGGTGGTGGTGGTGCCAAAACGGAAAGCCTTCTTACAATTGCCGTAAAAAGAAGATCCGTTGTACTTGGGACGTACGATGCCAAAGATGTCGTATCAGCTCACACCACAGAGCGAATTCCAGTTTCATCCGTAAAACCTCGGTTGCCTTCGCTTACCAGGTCTCACGATATCCACCTATAATCATGTAGTTGCCCGTTGACTAATTCGGCTTGACAGAGTATTGGCTGAGGTCACGGAACACATCCTAGCATGGGTGAGGTAGCTTGTGGCACAAGGGTAAGTCTGTACACGTGTTCACAGTACAACTATCACACAGAAAACCAGATTCAGCGAGCGCTCGTAATCTTATGGAGAGGCATCAATGGGTGGATCGATCACAGGTATTCAAAACTGGTTATGCAAATGATAAGCTACGGTTGTTGCGTCATGCGGAGGCAGTTCCCCGGAGAAGTTAGTGTCCGTTTCTATGTGTGTATAAAGACTTGTGAGTTAGCTTAGCACTACCATGAATACGTTTATAAAGACTGATTAGCACAGCCGTAGGTTCAGTTTCACAGTTAACCCCGTTTTCCGCCTTATAACCTCCTGTTCTGCAGTGCACACCTGATAATGTGCAGATAAATTCCCCAGGTTGTAAATCGCGCATATTAATACTTCTGTCTGCCCTATTATAACGTGTAACAGACAGAGAGAATAAGTGGACCCAGGAGAACTCGACAACCGACGAATTGTCATTTTCTATAAATCCAATGCGACTGGCCGAATCAGAAGACGATGCAAAACTCGACACCATTTGTAGCAGGTTTTACCTTTGTATGTACAGATAACTGAAGGGCAATTCAACATTATTTAGTAGTTCGAATCTATAGCTATATAGCCTGCCAAAATTTTCCGAACCAATAGTTGTGATGACAAGCGTGCTCTACCACAGACCCATCAGGTGATTTTCGGAAGTTCTGTGCAGAACCAATATGCTTATTAGATGTAAAAGTTGATCTGAAGAAACCTTCTAAGATGTGAAACGCAAAAGACAAGCACGAACTTACACAGGAGTTTAGTGATTTTCAGACTTGAAACTAATGTTTATGAATACACTAATACGGTTGACTTTAAATAAGATTATGCAATAACTCGTGAGACAAGACTGTACGATCTGCTTAATATCTCAAACATTTGTCAGTGTTGCGCGTTAAACTCATGAAGGGTTACTTTGGAAACGAAACAGCTGGTTAGACGGAGTCATGAAGGATGACTATCTTTAGCAGATCTGGTTGAGCTGTTCCAGCCCATAAAGCCCCAATTCCTGCGCTATCGGTGATATGTGAATGACATGCTGCCATTCGCTCAAAATTGAGAGGAACAACTGAATATATTTTACATGGGTCCTCCAACGTCCACAAAGTAGGAGAAAGAACATGCACTCACTTTATAAAAACGCGCTCAAACAGTAAGAAAATAGACTTGTGGGAAGCTTAGTCGGTCTAAAGCCCATTAGAGCTGGAAAGTAACGTAATTTCAGCGACTACCACCCATCCGACAGAAGTGCTATCAGGTACGGTGCTCAGTTCAAAGACGGTAAACTATAGGCTCGCTAGACACACTGTAATCAGAGTTGAAATATTCCACTACACAACAGACTCAATTGGTTACCCATTGAAGTCAATCGTTTGTCGTAAGAAGTCTGAAGCAATGAAAAGTAAACCTGTAGACCTCGTTTGATTCAAGAAGATCCAGGTATGAACATCCCAGGAACTTGTAGGATCCGAGCCAGCGACAAGAAACACATGTGTACCTATATTGCAGCATTCAGTCATCGCTTCGAATCCAGCAAAAATTCACCGTTTCAACAATGACATCCTTTTAACCCTAAGTACCGAAATCACAGCAAACGTCCATTATAAAGCAGTATGTAGAACTGAGATAGCATCACAAAGAAAGTAACAGTGTATCCCAATCACAGGATAACATGACATTACGATGAAGGTACGATGCAGATACGTTGCGCTTGCGCATTCCCACCTGGTCACCAGCACTGGCGTCGGTACCAGAATCGTTCAACTCACAACGTCTTTGCTAGTTCACCTGAGACGGAAGTGGCATATTTGGGTGGATAGGCATGTCTTAACATATGTGAGGGGTTCGATACACGATGTGATCAGATGTGACTCGACAAGACAACACAAGCAAGTCCTCTAACCTCCAAACCTGCTCTAGCGACTAGATGAGATGGATCTGACCTACCTGTCCTACCTACCGATAAGTCATTGCGAACGCTTTATTTAGGAATTAAATGGCTACTTAGCACATATATAGCAGACGTATGTACACACTAGCTACTGACACTGTCTCTTCGCTTACGTTAACTCTGAAATTCAGTTGTCTGGTGTTAATGTCTGGTAGTCTACTGTGAGTTCGGTCTCCCGTAGTTAATAATGTTACGTAGGATCATACGATAAATTTGCAAAACTGACTGTGTGGTTCCACTGGTCAAATTCATAATAAAAAGATGTCTGTCATAAAGTGGTCAATCAGCTTAGATTTGTCTGCACTCTGATGACTGACTACCAGTGACTTCCGTGTTGTCCAGAAACAACCATCAAATCGAAAGGGAAAACATAACCAGCTCCTGTGTGAATATGTTTTAACAAACGTTCGACAATATCGCCGTTTCATTGAACACCACTGTGCAACTACCACTGTTGAGTCTTTGAATTGGTTTCGTCCCACCATATTCTGGTTGGGATCAGTAAAACACGCTCTAGTGGAATTCACATCGGGCGCCCACAGTTGCATGGATTATGTGAGATCTACATATAACATTACAACAAATCATACGAATCAGTGAAGGCCTTACTGAGTGAGATACATATCAATATAAAATGGTTTGTGGCGATAAGAGAGATGGTATCGACATCAGGCTCTATCATCCACACAGAGAAACAGTTTGTAAAACGCCTCAACCTCTCTTGACTAGTCGCTCGGAAACGTGAACTGCTTGGAGCCGACAGCCATGCGTCTTAAGGAAGACAATTGCGTCACTCTCTCACAGACTAACACCATGACCTCCAATTGAAAATTCCGTTTCATCCCATCTTGTGACAGATCTACCCACATGTGGGAGTTGTTTTGATTTTCGAATGTAAATCACGCATTTTCGTGTAAGTGTGAATGCCTGGTAAGAACTATCGAAAAACTCTGTTTAATATGGATTTTTGACGGTCACCGTGTTTGGAAACACTAGTAAACCCCGAACGTAGTCTTTTCAAACCTCAACCATTGTCATGATGTTACCGCAACAAGCACATGAGTAGACAAAGAAAGGATACGGTGGATTGCAGCTCCCTGAAAAAAGAACCCAGTCCTTGCTTTTCATCTACTGAACTATAACAAACGTGGACTAAATGATTGTCTACTTATCCAGAGTGCACGTAATCGCCCTCGTTCTCGGGACGGGTGGTTAACATTTCGGGTGGGTCCGATTAAAGCTGTAACGGCTCAGTATCCTGCACAAACCGGATGGCTCAATCCAAGCCATCTGTTCGTCCCACAGTTGATCGACAGACTATGCGTTAACAGTCACGGCCTGTGCTTAGGGTCACAGGCACACATTACGCACTCCACAGGCCAGCGCGTGGTTCGGAAGTCCCTGTCGGCTGCAAGCACTGACCCCCTAGGCGTTTTTCCTCTTCACTCACCCGACAAACAGTGAGCCCTCTTTCCCCAACGCTGCAAGTGCCAGGGCCACATGCACGCACACACGCGGGCATCGACTGGGACAATTCCGTGCTCGTTAACTTACAAGCATTCGATGCCCACGCATGAAGACGACTAAACTTGCGGATACACAACAATTCTGGCGTCACGTCTCGGACGGTGAATAAGTCAGCAACGCGCGAAGCCAACGAACACGAGAACGTAAGCTACACCACAATTGTACGGCTCCAAGTCGTATTCACGTGATACTGTCCTTGCAAAACTGCCGACACGGCGTACACCTAGATATGGTTATTCACTTTTATCAACCAGGACATTTTTTAGTCTGCGTGAGTCTCCTGGCTTGTCTATTTCTAATCATTTCCCCGTTTATGCCTATTCGTATTAAACAACTTAACACTCAACTGTGTATTCTTCTTTTGTTATAAGTAGTTCGTGTTAGACTGTAGTTATTTATAGCCCACACCACCTCACTACGTAACAAAGCGTTATTTTATACTAAGGGCTCAGTCAGTCTTTTGGAAGTGCGGGTAACTGTCATGATCCCACATGCCTAGATTGTTCATGTTACGGCGTGAGCCCAGCTCCTCTTCTTCAAAAAGCACTATACTTGATTTCATTTCTGTGACTCATCCAGGTGGTTTCAGGGGCGTTGTTCCTAGAAATCTCAACCTACACATTCATATATACACATGCTTGAGAAACTCAAATAGCTTGACGTTTGCTGGGACAGAATGTCTGGTGACAAAGTCATGTCCTTCATTGTCTTAGCTGGAAGGAATTTAAGACATTCACGACGCCGCCTTCTCGGTACCAGCTACCAGTCTGACTTTTGGTGGGCACTGGTCATTCGACCAACAGTCATTTCGCATGCGACCTAAAATACGAGTTTCATGCGTTCGTCGGACCGAGAAAACTTTCTCCCACTTCGACATGTTAGCCAGTAAGGGCCAGACAGCTTGAGTGAACATAGTGTGGGAGGTGTACTGACAAGTCCAGATTTCATCCAATAACTTAGCTCACACAGCCCCTATGTGAATATCTTAAGACGTGCACTTCAATGACTGTTTGGGCAATCGCAAAATAGCAGATAGCGGTGGTTCAAACCTTACACTCAAGTACTGACAACTGCTTAAATGGTCGAGCACAAATTGTAAATCAAGCTCACATTATTAACCGAGAACTGTCGAACTTGAATGCAGGATTAGAATGCAACCTAAGTGTAGTTGAATTATCAACATAAATCTCAAAACAATTATTATTAAGCACACCAGCGAGAAAGTAGACATACCATCGTAGGGCAATTTTCCATCTGTGCCCGGATTGGCCTCTTTAAAGAACTCATTGGCCTCTTTCTCATTTAGACAGTCGCCGACGGTCAACAGCTTCTCGCGAAGGGCTTCTGACTCGATGACACCAGATTCTTGTTTATCAAAATACTATATAGAAAACGGAATTTAGTAATAAGGAGATGAGCATGTGCATTAGCGACAAAGTGTGGATTTCTGGTAAATAATCAACTGACTTGCCATAGAAGCTCAACTGTGAAAAATTTGGGCTTTGTCTGGACTCCTGGCGGCAGCAGGAACAACATACCTATCAGCAGCAAGTAACTGGAGCCCCCAACGTACATAATTAAATTCACTTACCCACCCTTTCCCAATGTAGCATAGAATCCATCAAAGGCTCGAGAGAGTAGCTGTTTCAACAAGATTTCTTAAACAAACAATGGTGAAACCTACCAACCACAGTGCCGGTAGTGCTAATATTTAGTTTGGCAATTTCCAGTCTGTGTTAGAGATGGCTTATTTAACCATCTTATTGGCCTTCATGTAGTAAGATGTAGAGTTGAAATTTACCTGGTACACATGCTTGATGAGTGACAACAACCAGGAAATCAGTAGTGTGCTTCCGGCAAATTTTGACCATTAAGTGCACACTAGTTACTTCATCTTTCCTTTTAAACAAAGCACTTGACAACGGTCAGCAGTTTTTCAAGAAGAGGAGTTGCTTCGGTGATACTAACTTTTGTACAATGAAAATGCCATATGGAATTGGATGATAAGCCGGTTGTGTGTAAACATTAACAAAGTGTAGGTCTCTGATAAATTATCTACCGTACTAACGTTTAGCTTTGTTGTGTTTTCCAACTGCGACTCATTATTCTTCGTTCTAAGTTCGTCTGATAGAAACATAATTATTTTCAGTGATTCATCATCAGGCTAAATACATCACATTTATATAACGAACTTTGCAGGGAATTCATTAAAGGGGATAAACGGGGATCGGGTGGTTAGGTTGTGATATGTTATGTATTTAGCCTGATGATGAATCGATGAAAACGAGCTTGTTCGCCACATAGTATTTTTCATGATTACACTGGGAATTTTTGCGCGACATAATTATTTATCGCACCTGCTGTCAACATTTTCATCACCGTATTTTAGACAAGTAAAAATGAGGAGACGTAATGAACAATAAATTGTTGGTAAACATCAGAGGGTAATTCTTTGACATGTGGTAGGGCCTCAGGTTTGACAATATCCCGTACATGCATACAACAGAATTTATAATTACAACCTTTTAGAATCAGCAGTTGTGCAGTAGAATTAGAAACCAAAGGGTCGTATAATAACTGTTGACTAAAACAGCAGTGCCTTAAGTGTACAATAGCACTATGCCTGGATCAATATCAGTGACGGAATGTGAATAAACACTCAACTAGGGATTTTGTCCAACGCACTACTTTTTATTGACGATTTAAATATCACTGGCTTTGAAAAACTGAATAGATTAGTGAAAATTGAGATGGTGAAAGGGAATGAATCGGTGATTGAGTTGTTCCTCTAACAGCAACTATACTCTGTGTCATTTCTAAGTTCGGATTATTTTTAATGTAAGCCCATTAGTAAACCGGAGTTTAAAGTAGCGTCATATACGTTGTCGTAAACGGCTGTAATGGCGGTTTAATGAGTGGACCTAATTGGCTATGTGTACACTCTTATTAGAAAGGACATTATCCGATGTCACAATGCATTTGCATTCTCTGGTTAGCTGTTTACTACGATGGCGACGGCAGTGGACCAGACAGAGGAGCTTAATATTCATATTAGATCCGCTAACCCACTTTTGAACACCCTGGCAAGGCAGTATCTAATGTTATTTCTCTGCATAAGCCAATGCATAGTGCCAGCGACCCAGGGTGACAATATTTCCACTCCTATCCGGTGTACGTTGCTATCAATTCACTTCTTCCTGCCACTCGGATTGCTCCCAGTATGGAATCAACTTTACTTTGGACGGCCATGAGTCTGACCACATGGTACCGCCGCTCGAACCACCGTTCGCCTCGACTATGACGAAACATTCTACAAAAGTTTACTACAAATGAGGGAAACAAGAAACTGAGCAAGGTATGGCCAAGTGAAAGAACTAAACACGCTTTGGACGCAAGCACTCTATTGACTGAAGCACTGCCATCTTGAATAGCGTTTTTAACCAGCGAACCGGAGAATCACAAGAACATCGACAGGGCAGATAACACCTATCCACCTTACTGAGTCCCACAGTCAAGGTCCACATATTTCAAAACCTTGTCGTTACTCGACCACTCCCCGGCTTTACCCCCCCTTTTGCAGTCTAAGTAAATCGTATCCGGTGCAACAAACATTCGGCTAACACGTGAAATATGTAACCGACGCAAAAGCACTGCAGACTCTATAGTTATGCTAGTTGTTCCATTGATCGCGCAGCTCGAGTTTCCTTAAACAAGGCGTCACTCGCTTGATTATCCTGTTCGGTGAGCGCTAGATGGCAGAGAAAACGGTGGCAAAATGAAGCTAGTCTGTTATCCGTTGAGAATAGACCAAGGTTCAGAACTATACATCAGACTAGATGACATACAAGCAGACTAAACACTTCTCTTCCGCGATATCTGGATGTTTTTAACACCATAGATGTCACAGGTTTACAAAGTCAACACGTACCTTTGTTATTCTAGCTGGGTTTTGTCAGCAACGATGGTATAGTGCCACCTAGGTATGTGAGGCTGCCCAAATTTTCAAGCGGACAGCCTGGAAAAGAGAGGGAGTGGGCATATCCCAGTCCTGAAAACAAACTTCACACTTAAGGAGTGAAGAACCCAGTCCATTTTGACCAACCCAGTTATTCGACTGGTTAAGCATGGTCTGCAAACTTTTGACAGAGTGGTCAAGCGGGTCAATGTCAGCTGTACACTTCATATCGATCGACCTAGTGCCGAGAATAAAATCTAGTACACCCTCCAAAATGTCGTGCAGAACAAACTGGTGGATACCACTATATATTTTAGTAAGGACTATCTGAAATAGTTGTTCATAAACAATCACCCTGTTTGCAGAGTAAGCCTATCAGATTCACATATTGCGAAGCAGATAAGTCAACGGAACGTTAGGAACCACCGAATCAAAGACTGCCTTCAAGTATTAAACACCTACGACTTTCAACTGCCCCCTAAAGTACCGGTGCATTAAGATCTGTCGTAATGTAAGAATATTATCAACACTGAGACATATGAGCTCCATCATAGATGAGTGGTCTCCGAAATTTAGGGTCTTCCATCACGTTGCAAAAAAATGGACCTTGGTCTGCCATAACGCATAAGCTCACTCGACCTGAAATTGCGTCAGCTACAGTGACACATGGTCAAATTCAGACGTTTTTACAGGTTCAAGGTGAAAATCGAACGTTTCTTGGATGTTTGCATCTTTTATTCATGTTAACCAGACTTCCGCTAATGTACTTGGAGAAGTTGGGGACTGACAAAACTCGTGCACCGTCCGTCCGATGGTATACGTCGGCTAAGTCAAAGTCCTCAGGGGCAGTTGGCTCTCTCAACAAGTTTTTCTTCGTACGCTCAAGTCCGAGTGACCGTGTATACTTGTCTTGCTTTATACACTGTTTGATGCACAATTTTTTTTATCCCTTCGCAACGCATTTGATGTCAGTCATTTGAATCGTCCAGATCTACGTCGGAAACGAGTTGTCAGCGCTTATTTACCGTACTTACGATCGATAGTCGTATATTGACTGCGATGAATGGGTACTGATGGCTGAATTGACAGGTTGAAAAACGCATCTCCGAGTACGTATGCGATGCACGATTTGCTTACAAGCCCAATGATATAGTGAATCGGTGTACGACATGGAAAACAAAAAGCTGAGCTTCGTAACCGATGTGTAATGAAATTGCCATGATTTTGCGACATGTAAGTTAACGGCGACTATCTCGGATCAGTGTTTCATCCACACTTATGTACGATGTTTTCCCTCCAGAGCATTATAACATTTTCATTTAAGCGGAGGGGTGTTGCCTAGTTCCGTTGCCATGACTGTTTTGCACTACAGGTATGAAGCACTGGCAAACACACAGGGTCAGTTGATTTAAGTAAGCCATTCTTTTTTTACTGAAAGCAGTGATAGACAGTGGATCGTTTTGACTTTGATTTCTGTCGCAGTATTTACGCTTTTACGCTACGTATTTTTGTTTAAGCAATCAGTGGGAAGTTCGTAGTTAACAACCCATTTGCGAGTTATCTGCGTCTCCTACATGTGAGCTCCGTAGAGGTCCGTAAATCGGTGCAGATTTCAAGAATGCTAGTAGGAAGTGTGCAGAAACTCACTCAAGATGGCATTATGATGTCACAACTTAAAGCGGTATAATCAGTGATAAGGCTGATTTGTTAACAATTAGGGACATGCATCATAATGCCAGTGTTGTGACCGCAAAAGACGCTTGGCCTGAGAATCCGTTTATTGCACAAACGCCCATATAGGTCATGTCAAAAATCAAACCTCAAACGCGTATACTCATTTGCAAGTTAGTTATGCATTCACATCCATCATTGTCATTC
>JTDE01001569.1:0-17593 GCA_014338405.1 Paragonimus skrjabini miyazakii | reverse complement strand
TTACTTGACACTGGCATCAAATAAATCCGGATGAAGCGTTCCGAGTCATCTACAAGGTTCGTCAATCCTGCTCCAGAGCTGTCAGAGTGCGACTGTTATCAACGACCGAGGCTATTGCTATCAGACTCCACAACCCCTGTCTATGTACCCAAAAACAATTCGTACAAACCCTTCACCTCCCCCGGCCAATCATTCTACACCCACTTGAAACTCGTGCAAACTTGAACCACTCGACACTGATGACCGCATGTAACACTCCAACACATTCACCAAAACTCCAGCCATCCCCCACTAGACTGTGATCCGCACAACTCCTGTGAGTGTTTTTGATGACCTATTTGACACGTTATAATTTTCATATATATAACCCGCACTTACCCTACGCAATTATTACCAAGCGCTGCACTATATCGAGAACGAGCTAGCATATCGTTTTGGAAGGTTTACAACATATATGAGCGAAACCTTCTTCCCCAGCTAACGCCGATTTTAAAACCGTGGAGGAAGTAGCTTGACGTTACTTACCACCACGTTTGTGATATTCATTATAATTCGTAGACCCATTGCAACTCGGGAGACAAACATCGGAGATGAACAGGCAATAGTTATTCCTGGGCGGAGATGTATCAATGGAATTTTTGCTCAGAAGCAGCGTTAGACTGGCCATCGGCCAAAAGTTACCGTTTTTCTCGACTTCAAAAGTGCGTTCCATTCCACTGATCGATCTACACTTTTAGTTAATTGACTGCAGTACCATACCAAACAAGCACGTGATCATATAGTATGCGCTTTATTCCAGTATGTCGGCTCCGGTTAGAGTTTACAGTGAACAGTTTGACAGCTTCAGCATCGATACCTGTGTACGTCAAAGCTGGTGACTCCCACTGTTTTTGCTTAATTTTGTCATGGAAGACTGTCTGCGACATTCAAAAAATACCGGTGTAAACCTCTTACCTGTCGGAAGAATGGCTGGTGTTAGTTATGCCAACGACAGGGTGTTGTTGATTACCAGCACAGATATTGTTAAACGCAATCTTGTGCCTTGCTAAACATTTCAGATTGTGCTTTACATTCTCAAAATACAAACTGCTTCTGCATGACTACTGAAGTCACGCAGATTTACAGTTGAATAATGAAGTTACCGAGGTTGTTGGCCAGTTTTTATAATTAGGAGGCTGCAACAGTGGCGATAGGGATGTAGAAAATGAAATAGATTTGCGTACATATAAGGCTAGTGTGGTAATCGGTAATCAGAGACACATATGGGGACAGATAGGCCTCTGTCTGAGGTTTAAGGATCGCGTATTTAAGGCGATGGTGAGGGTTGTGTTCACCTAAGTGGAAGACATTAACCTTCCGTGGGTATTTGACAATGCACGTCTGTGTTTGGCTACTCGCGGTGAATGGCTCTAACGGATAAGCAACGAAAATTTTAGGACGCTGATACTTGATAGTGAGCGTCAAACGAGTTGTTGTGTTGAATATGTAAATGTGTGTAGACTTAGATGATCAAACAATGTACTAATGATGCCGGTTCGTTTTCCGCCACTATGAGCACACTTTGTCGACACTGCATCTGAAGGGTGTGAAGTGCGAGGTGTACAGATGATGACCTGAAGTCGTTCACCAAAGGGTTGGCCACCGTAGGATGGGTCAGACTCCCAGGCTACGGCCTTCGCGATCCAGAGAGTTGATGATCACAGACTTCAGCTGAGAGAGCGACCGGTCAGGCTCAATGGCATGAATGTTCCCGTTGTTTTTCTGATATGTCTGTGATGATTTCTAATGACGTGGAGCGGCGAAAACTGTAAAGAAGCTTTCCTGTTTATGGTGCTTCACTTTTACTTGCATTCCGGTTGTTTGCTTGCAATGTGTAGGCATCCTGATGTTGACCGTTTGCGTGTAGACGCAGTTGTTCTTAGCAGTTAGATTCCAGTCCTCTCCTTTCCCTTTCTTGCGTAGAGTTTGCTTTCCTGTTCATTGCTATACGACAGCTGTCTAACATCCAGAACTAGCGATATATATAACGATGGATATAGTGGTATTTGCACTCCCATAAAAACGCCGGCTTGTAAAGCTCGCAATACAAGTTCAACTACTGGCAAACAAGTTTCCTGGTCAAATTTTCACAGTCTAAAATCAAACAGCTTACAAGTCAAATAACACGAAATATGAAATTGCAAACTACCACTGTTATATAGGCTTGACACAACGTTATCATAAATAAGCCTTATACATCTATTCATCACTGTTGGAAAAAAGTATCACGGATGTACCAGAGTTTCAGTGAAATCAGCTCCAACTGTTCGATTCACAACATAACTGCCAGTCTATTTCCAGTGTGTTACGGCTGAAGTATACCGCATTTGAATTCCGAGTCAGTTGCTGTATTCAACCATATTTTATGATTACACGATGTACCTGAAGTAGTGAAACGTAGGAAGCATACTACAGAAATCCTAATTCATTCTTCATTTTTAATGTTAGCTCATACTATTCTTAAAATAGACGAGAGCATACTGCAAACCCAAAGAGTGACTGGATTATGTTTTTGAGGAGTAACAGGAATTGAAATACACTAGAAGGAAGAGTTGGTTGAAACGAGATAATTAAAGCATAACTGGATTTGTATTGCAGACTTAGATTGCAAAGATATCTGAAAGTACGTTAACATCACGTTTTGATGAAACTATTTACACTAAGCGTTGTTAAAGGGAAACAAGTAGTTAAACATTCTTATTGTAGTAGCCTTTTTCGGATCTGATGAACAATAGGTTTTGCATTGTAGATCCGGATTCTATCTGAAAGTTCTGCTGTAGTCTGTGTATAAACGATCAATAAGAAAAATATACAAGCCCATAACATATGTGGTTCTGATGAGTAGTATCTATATGAGTAGTACCTATATATATGAGTAGTATATATCAGTGGTATCTATATGAAAATCCCTACTACTCATCAGTAATCAAATACTGCTCAACAAGTCAATGATTTCTGTGATTTCAACTTGGAGAGAAGTCCTAGTCGAGGGGTCATCGATTGGAGTTAACAGACGGTAACTGTGTCTTCTCTCGAGGTGATCGGTCAACCTGATCATTACTCACAAGCGAATGTGGTTGAGCGTTCACATATGATAATTCGTTCGTGCCTAAGGTGAGGTCAGTAGCGAAGTGGTAAACACGGTTGCCTCATGAACTGCTTGGCCGTGGTTCTAGTCCCGGCAATGCCAAGCATATGCACTACTGACCAGATCGACTGAGAGCGAAACTCGAGTCTAGTGGTTCTTTTCGAAAGGAGCCGACTGGAAAGTCTATGGAAACGCGACAGCTGCGATCAGTTGTGGGTGATGTTCAACCTATATGTGGTTTTATTGTTAACGAAGAGCCCAAAAGCTCAGGTGCACCAACAAGGCCAAGGAAGTGAAAAGTGCAGAGGACGAGGCGTATCTCCTAACGAAGCAGCCAAGACGCATCACGCCTCATCGATCGGCCGGCCCAGCACGAATGGTATGGTCCTGGTTGGTGGCATGGTTTCACTCAGCCAATCAGATTGCAGGTGTGCGGTCGAACGCGGTCAAACGTGATTTGCTCTGACGCCCTGACTGCCACATATGACTGTTTGATTTGATTCGCTCTGTCTGTCGGTCACCCATGGTAAACGTTTCGTCCTATAAATTTAGAGCCTGTATGACTTAATTTGTCTCACTCCTCCAATAAACGGTGTGACCGCGTCTCTTTTCATTTCTCGGTTTTGGATCAAGAGACCGAGCGCGTAACCAAGGCGACGATGCGATAGATACGGGGGATGTACAACGTTAAACAGAGAAGTAGGCCACGAAATGATTAGAAAACAAATCGATCTACGATCCATGGAAGACAAAGAGCGAATTAGCAAGTATTCAGAGTCCGAGTGAGTAAGCGACACAGAAATTCATTGGCTTCTGGACTTGACATCTTAAAGGGAGACCTGAGTCAGTGATCCGTAGATTACTAAGACCTGGTGTCATAACCAAGCATAGAACGAGAAGATTGGACCGGCACAAACAGCCACATGAATGAGGAGAAGGGAAACGGATGCACGAACGTGTGCATATGGACAGAATTCAAGTTGAGAGACGAACGGGTTACGTCAACATACAACAAAATTTGGTGATTTTAAAATTAATAACCGGAAATCAGGAACAATGGTGCTCGCCAAAACACAGGATTCCATGTGCAAATCCACTCAACACCAAGATTTTTTGTAACTGGGGGCACATCCGAGTTTGGCATATCGTAACGCTGCTTGGTACTCACTTTGCCATAAATTTTCGTAATTGCGTCGCAGTTCTGAAGCAGGAAAATGAAGCCGAACGGTTAACAGTCATTCAATCATCATGGATTCTTCATACCAACATGGCTATTAACTTTCCAAAGAATGCCCTGGAGGGCCTACACCCAGAAGGAGCACTCACGCGAATGTGTTGTCACATCAGTGTAATGCACAGTATAAAAGAATGCGATGAACACAAAGTGCGTCCTGTACATGCCCGTGCGCATTGTATGATGTACGATAGACCGGGTAGCTAGTCTATCAGCTCATGCCAAGAATAAGCTGCATTGTAGTCTCGTTTACCGTCTCCTGAGACTCGGAACTTTAGTGGTCACAGGTGTGTTTAAGTTCATTGATTCGACCTAGTCACCTCTAAACAGTCGTTTGTAGACTTTAGAATCACAACTTACTCGGTAGTTGTTAGGGCCAAGCCTCTTTCTCAAGGCCCTATGATTGACCGTTTTGTTGTGACTAGTGAGACATTCACCGCTGCCCACTAACGAACTAGCGGCTTTGTCCGCTATTGCTTTGTCGCCATCTGATTGGTCATTTGCTTATGATCAACCATATTCGCTTGCTATTGGATATCACATGTTACTGGATAAAGAAGACAGTAGGCTGAGGTTGCACGATTTATGTCCGGAAAAATTTCGCCGCATCTTTACCAGTGCATACTACAGACCATTTATATATCAGCATGAGAAAGCGAGCAAGATATTAGAAAAAGTCAGTTGTCAGAATACGCAATCATTGTCACTACCAAGGTAGCGACAACCCTACAAACAGTTTGCAGTGACAAGCGGTCGTATGGCTTCTCTAAGGAACTCAGCTGCAACCGTGTTTTCCCGCTTGTTTGTTCTGTACGTATTTTTCTGTGTACATCTGCAATGGGAGGGCTGATATAAACTCAGTGCCACTTTCTTCAGTCGTGCAACTAATTGCACGCAACGAATGTTTGCCCTTTTCCTAACGACTCAACTACTATTCCATTCTTCAAGGTCGTTTAATCCGAACCCTTTCAAACGTTGTTTAACGCACTCAAAGGTCCCACGCACTTTTCGCCTGACGCAATTTTGAGTGCCGCCGAGTGGGTTGTAGCCCAACTTGCGCTTTTTCTTCTCCTCTTGTTTGCTGCCGTTGGTCCCAGACTAGTCTAGAACTAACTACTTATCATATTTCCAAACATTGCCGGAAATATATGGTTTGTTTCCAAACCCCACTGCGTTCTTTAGTTCGATGCCTGTTGGGACTACGTTTCGACTGCTCTTCAGGAAAGACGTATTAAATTGTTAATGGACAAGGGTCTAGCGCATACCCACTTGTTCACAAAAAATTGATGAGTCCGAGTAATTATCAACTTTCTTTCAGTACTTTCGTTTCGGTTTACTACAAATTGGTGAACTCCAGTAATAATTTCCCTCAGCGCTTCTACTTCAGGCGCCATTACAAACTGGTGAGCCCGTTCCATTAAGTACTTTTACTGCTTTCTGTTGTTTATTGCAACCTTGTATATACGCCACGTTCCATTTTTTATCCCGTATTCGTTTACTTATATACATTTATACATAGCAGTGATTTTCGTGCCCTAGTTCCAATAGTTTCGAAGCACTTATATTTGTTCAGAATCATGTGTGTACATTTAAATGATGCAGTCAGATATTTCAGTCCCCAATTCGGAGCTCGCCGAGGCAGATGCGAGGGAAAACGCCCTGAGGTTTCGTGTCCCTGATTATGTCCCTGACGACTCAGAATACTAAAAGTGAGTATCCTTTCACACAAAAATTTCTGAAAATTCAATGATATGAGAGTTTTATCAAGTTTAAGTAAAACACCACAAACAAAGTTGTTTAAAAATATATAAAACATGACATTTTACTTTGTCTCGCAAAATAGTGTTCGCACTTATCCCAGTGACAAGTGTCCTGAATGTACCTTATTAGGTACATTTAGAGAAGCACAGACCTTCGCGTGCTTATCACCTCATGTGTGGGCAGATACGTAGAAAAATGCAGAAAAACGTCCATAAACAGAGAACATATATGTATATACCTATGAATATGCATATATGGCATTATATATGGTCAGATGATACATGTATGTATCTGAGTCCACATTATCTGATATATATATATATATATCCAAAATACGAATACAATTATCATTATACAAATCGACGCATTTATTTCTTCTCTTTCTATGTGAAAATATGCACTTCTACAACGCAAAATTTATAATTATATGCTGTTGATCGGATAGCGCATTCTGGTATTAATTAATTTCTCAACGGATTTATCCATCAACCAATCAGAAAATTCGACAGTCCAAATTATTTTTTCCCGGGTATGAAAGGAAACCGCTTCCCCAGAATACTGGCTAGTGCGCCTACTACCGGTAGCACAAGAGGATATACCCAAGACGGCTATTACCACTCCATTCGGTTTGTTCGAATTTGTGCGCATGCTTTTCGGTCTTCGTAACGCTGCACAGACGTTCCAACGTCTGATTAATGAAGTCATCCGTGGATTGGATTTCGTTTATGCATACATAGACGACATCCTCGTGACTAGCTCCTCCCCGGAAGAGCATATCGTCCATCTACGGACGTTATTTCAGCGTCTAGCATCATATGGCCTTACCGTCAACGGAGCTAAGTCCGAACTCGGTCAAGCCTCGTTGGATTTTTTAGGCCACAGCATCTGGGCAGAAGGGATTAAACCGCTCGATTCCAAGGTCCAGGCTATTCGATCGTGTCAGCCTCCCGACACAATTCCCAAGCTCCGCCGCTTCAGTGGAAGTGTGAATTAATATCGACGGCTTATTCCCAACTGCACCTGGCTTATGCAGCCTCCGACTGATCTACTCCGGGCGATAGACATACTTTACACCTGACCTCCGAGGTCACTACGGCCTTCGCCACCGTAAAAGTGACACTCGCCTCTGCAGTCACGTTGCATTACCAACAACCGGAGGTACCAATCAGCATCGCCGTGGATGCATCGGACACAGCCATAGGTGCAGTGCTGCAACAGGCAATTCGTGAGATTTGGAAACCAATTGTATTCTTTTCTCAATGCCTCAGCGATACCGAAATGCGATACAGCACGTTCGGTCGTGAACTTTTAGCTGTGTACAATGCTGTGCGCCATTTTCGCCATGCACTCGAGGGCCGTCACTCCATCATTTTCACGGATCACAAACCTCTCATGTACGCCTTGCGGAATTATTTCGATAGACATTCACCTTGAGAAACTCGACAGATAGACAACATAGCCTAAATTTTTACAGACATCCGCCATGTCTCCGGAGCCGCAAACGTCGCCCCGGATTCTCTATCACGAATGCACGGCGTGTCTACAGCCACCGACTTGAGCTCACATCGCAAATTTAGCTGCACAACAACATTCCGATTGCACGTTTATGGATGATCTAAAACGCACGAACTTACGCATTGTCACAGTTCCATTTACATCTTCGCCCGGTACTGTTATATGTGACAATACGCTGGGATACCCCAGGTCAATCGTGCCACATTCGTTACGAAGAACAGTTTCCAAAGCGTTGCATAACCTGTCACATCCAGGGATACGCGCATCACTAAGACTGATTACGGATCGCTTCGTCTGGCCTAACATGAATCGTGACGTGCGACATTGGGCCCGTTGCTGCCTTGCATGACAACGTTCCAAGGTCAACCGACATACCGACAGCCCGCTGGAATCTTTTCCAACTCCCGACGATCGTTTTGAACATGTCCACCTGGACCTCGTCGGTCCACTTCCACCTTCGCGAGGCTACACCCACCTACTCACATTTATCGACCGGTTCACCCGCTAACCAGAAGCCATACCGTTGTTAGACCCATCAACAATATCAGCCGCTCGCGCTTTTGTCAAGCATTGGATCGCACGTTATGATTGTCCGTCAACCTTTACGACTGATCGTGGTACGTAATTCGAATCAGCCTTATTTTCACAACTGACCAAGCTGTTAGACATGCATCGAGCACGCACCACAGCATATCACCCACAAGCGAATGGACTCGTATAGCGTTTCCATCGTCAGCTCAAAGCTGCAATAAGTGCTCACAAGCGGACGGATTGGACGGAAGCTTTACCCCTAGTTCTCATTGGTATTCGCAATTGTATGGAGAAGACTGAAGACTACGCCAACTGACTAGCGGTCACTGCAAGCGAGTGCTACACGTATTCAACAATCCTCGTCTTACGTTCCTAAAGAACTCAACACATGTGAGTTCATGTTTCTGCGAACAGACTTTGTCAAGAAACCGCTGCAACAAACGTATAAATGAACTTTCCGTGTCATTAAACGGTCTGCAAAAACTTATGTGATCGACAGTTTCGGTCAACACCTCAGGGTCTCGATTGACCGCCACAAACATGCTTGCACCGACTCACCTCCAAGTTTGACAACACAAGCATCATCCGAGCCGTCTCCATCTACTTCAACCTCCGACTTAGCCCCAGCGTTGCCTTCCGCATCTACTCCCGATGAACTCCCTCCTCAACCAGGGAGGCGCGTCCATTTTCCCGCGCGCCATCTCGAGTAGTTTGCCTTTTTCAATTTCGCATTTATTGTACAGTTGGTAATCCATTACGTGTATTTCCTGCTTTTGTCAAACAGCAACTAACAGTTTTTCGTAGGTACAATTCCCTGGCTCGTTTTGCACAGAAGATACCTGCACATAACTGTAAATATCCTCAGGCGCTGCAGGACATGCGTTACGGTGGATAGCTGCCTTTTTCTATAATGTTCAGGTAGTTCACCTTTCCTTATTTCTAGGTCAAACGCGAGGCACAGCCACAGTTGGTGGGCCCAAGGAGAAAACTTTGAACGCCGTAGCACTCTCTGCCTGCGCAGTGAGGAAATCACACACCCTGTCACGTCCTCAGGAGGTGTTTCCAGGTTTGGTGGCTCGCGCGCGGCTGGCCAGCAAGACAACAGCTGTTGCCCAGGATTAAAATTCATAGGTAGAAGGCCTCCTATATTAGTCACCCTTCTAGAGGGGGCTGATGTGGGATATCACTTTCGACGTCCCCAAAATCCTAAACTCCCTGCGACGTGAGATTTGCCTTACCAGTACCATTGCGCCGGTTGGCATTACCTTGTGAATGTAAATTTTCTATAAACCACTAACATCAAAATTAGTGTATTGGCGTAGGTATCGCAGTGTTACTCGCAGCTGTATAATGAATCCGCACCATCTCTACTACTGTAGGCTACATTCACTAGGATAACAATGTTTTAGCTATTACCGTTAAGAACGCCGCTCAACTAGTCTGACGCTTGTTTGAATTCTGAAGGTCGACTGGAATTTCCGTCGACATTCGTCCTCTCTGACGGCTGCCGCGCGGTTGTTCTCAAGGTTCTCTCACATCCGAATCCCTAGCGTCCTTAACCGTTGCGTTGAAGTCCGTTTGTGAACGGTGAGTGAATAAATAAATAAAGTTTGTTCACAGATTCACCGTCTTCTTACTGTGACTTCCGATCCACGTTAATGTAAGGCTGAGGAAACCTTGGGCGTACGAATCTCGGAACTAGCATCACGATAAGTTGTTACTGAACACACAACATGGGTTTGAACCTTCAGATTGTAACGGCTTCAGCATAGCTCAGTGTTCGCCTATGTGACGTTGAGTACGTAATGGAAAATGCCGTTGTGGGGGCGCATTGGTGTTGCTTCATCAGAATATGAGGCGCAATGGACGACGCAGCCTCCTTGTTTATATGCGCAGCTGTGACGTCATGTGTTTGCGTGACCTTTTTCTTGGCCTACTTCGGGATGTGCTCCATGACTATGGTTCGTCACTGGCGCTCAGTCTTGACTATCTAGAATGTTCCGCACCTACATCGATGCTCACAGATAACGTTGGATTTGGCTGACTCGGGTTTTGGTTGTTTCACACAGGAAGTTGGAATTCGAAATGTTCTGAACAGGTTCACTGGGACAACTGCATTTTGTGTTCCCGCGATAGAACTAACCAGACAACGATGAATAAGTTGGCACACATCATCACCGTTAAAGGGAAGAGGAAAAAATACCGGCTTTGTGGACACTGTGTCGGGTCGAATTTCCATATCATTGGATGTTTGAATCTTGCAATAAACGGTTTAGGGTAACCGTTTAGTTGTAGGATGACCTCTAACAGGGCCATCACAAGTTACTGGACTCAATAGTTACGTTGCCTTGACCATACATGTGATCAACTGTGTTTGTCCGCGTTCTGTCGTTGTGGGTGAAGTTAGAGCCTATGAACCGGAGTACGCTTGATCACTGAGTGAACTATTCGTGTAGTGTCGACAGACAGCGCAAGAGATGAGACAAGAGGTGGAGATGTAAAGGCACTGAAGGATGAAACCAGTCTGGCAGAGGCGATGAGTACCCGTACTCAGTTGTTACATTGCAATGGGAGCGATAGTCACCATAGAAATAATCGAAAACAAACGTGATCAGATGATGTACACAGGATCTATCGAAATACATTTGGCAAATAAGCACGATTTGGGTTCCATGCAGTTCTCTAAAATGAATAGAGCATATTAATTAAAACATACAAACGATACCTCGTCAAGTTTCAGTCTTCACCTATCGCCAAAGAAGTTCCACGGTTGGAATATGATGAGCAGTCGACATTCGCTCCGTCCACTTCGGTTCTTTCAAGTGGCAATTTAGGCTACATTGCCCGCCTATCAACGTATAATTTTTCCTTAATGCTGGACGAAACCCCTTCAATCGATAACACAACCGTTGTGCGTGGAGGAAAAAAAATGTCACCCCATGAGAATTACGTTGTGACAATGTCCTTCACTCACAGCTATGTCTACGTGAAGCTGAATAAAGCAGGATTTCGATGGTCGGTTGCCAAAAAATATCTTAATTTGTAACTGTTAAGTAATCTGGTGGATTCGGTAATTTAGAAGAGATTCAATTTTGAAAACTGTAGGTTTCGGATGGACCCAACCCATCAGAATAGACAGAATACGCAAAGGCGGTTGAACTGCGAAATCACACCGACAGCTCAAAAAATATCTATGTGGATTCAGTTACTCGCCCATGTGACTGTGTCACGTGGGATCCACCGAATCATCTAAACGAGATATCTCTTCTTGATGATTCGGTGGATTCGATGACACAGTGGGATTGGAGGATGATTAACTTCAAGCGTGAAATTTCTGTGTTCTCTGTATGGCTTTGTAACTCAGGTGATAGATTATTCACAACTGGGTCTGTTCTAAATTATCGTATTAAGCGGAAAGCTGAACTGATAGGTTATCCATAAGTTTCGAATAGTTGTCTCATGCTAATAAACCACGGAAGCTTCACGAATTACAGTAAAGTGCTGAATATTATACTATTACGGTAATGGATGTACGGAAAAAAGGTAGGAATAGGATAAGAAGTCACCCTTGACAGAAGTAATTCCGTAGTCAAAGTGACTGCTGGTTATGTTATGGGGTGAAAAATACTAAAGTTTCGTTAATCAAGTGTCGTGAGGTTCACAACTGAAAAATGCCATGTTGATACATTTCTCTACACAACATGATGTACTCCTGTAGCTGACCACTGAAGGGGTCACACACCGTAGGTATCGAAACAGATGGTGGATCTTCGAATATCGGCTTCACAAGCAAAGAATATTTTGAAATTCAGTGGTGAATTGTCTACACCAATGAAACCCAAAGATCTTGATGCAGAAGTGAGAGAAAGGTATACAGGTGCAGACAACCCATTGCCATCCGAATGACTGCTTACAAAGAAAGGAATGAGCGACGGAATTCCATGTGCATGAATGTGTATGCCTCGTACTTAATTCGGCAATGCGTATGCTGTCGTTTGCAGATGATGTGAACACGGTGGAGAGGAAATTCCACGATTGACAACGGCTTTTGCGACCGCGGTATTCAACCTTGGTTAAATATCAATACAGATAAGACAGTTTCATTCTTCAAACCCTTCCCGATGGAGGTATTGTGTTCACACCTGGAATCCACATCAACAGGGACACTGTGGATAACCGCAGAGAATTCTGCCACTTGGGTAACAAACTACCGACAGACTGTTCGTGGACCGCGAGTTACAAGCTCGTCTGGCGTAGGGTAGTGCTGTTTCTGGACGTCTCGAAAGGCGTCCTGGAGAGGAACACTAGGCTGTTCGTCTATCGCTTGATAATGTTGTCCACGCTGTCGTGCGGTAGTTAACCGTGGACATTGCATCAACGGAATATGCGCTGTTCGAATAGCTTTCATTCAAAATATCTAAACACATCATGGATATTCAATGGCCAGACGGTTTCAAACACCAAGACACTTCGGCGAGCGAAGGCGAACGAGGCTGAAATCATGCTACTGCTCAATCAGCTTCGTTGTACAGGTATGATCGACGAACTAAGTCCGAAGCAGCTGTTGTACAGGCAACTGAAAGAAGGTAAACGAAATCCTGATGATGAGAAACTGCGATACCTGGGTGTTATCCAAGTAAGTCTTCCACGTTTCAGTATCGATTTTAGATCTCGGGAAGACTTAGCCTTGAACTGGACAGTCTGAAGGAATACAATTCGGGTGGGCATCCAAAGATTCAACAAAGAACAGTTGCGCGACCGTGAATTCAAACGCGCGGTAATCAAAAGAACTATAAGTGCTATCGGTCGCGGTGACATGACTATATGGCTCTGCGATGAATGCGACCGTTAGGTCATCAACGCACCGATAGTATACAGCGGGCGAAGAGACAACGAATACTTCAGGTATATGGAGGGATGTGTGTTATACCAACTGTCCGATCGTATCAGCAAACAACCGTCGTCATTTGTGAAAGCAGCCGCCTTCCTTCTCAGAATCCTGAGTCATGGTGGCCTTCTATCTGTTCTTTTCTTAAGCTTTGATGGTGCATTGAGTGATAAATGTCTCGTTGACTTTTCGGTCTAACCTTGAAGTTTTTTCTTCCATATCCCATCTGAATCGCATCAATCTATATCCCCACATTTAACTGCTACGCCTTATTCCTTCAATTTCATTCTTCCCAGCTTAGATCTATCCATTGAAGTTTCCCTATTGTTTGCTTACGAGAGATGAGAGTTTCACTTTCATAGTAGCCTACCAACTGACCAGCCAGTATTCGCCTGCCAGATCTCAACTCACACACCTCCTGGTCTTATTACTTTGGGTTTACACTGAATATGTCGTGTGCCAGTGGAACGACAAGTGATGCGGCGCAAGCCACCTGCGGTAAGTGTTATGTGTAGGTGTCCTCTGGCCTCAGTCACTGTGAAAGACTAATCCGAAAAGAATGCGTCGTGCAACCTCCCCGTGCATTCCGAGAGGCATAAACTTGAGTTTATGGGTTTGTTACCAGTTGTATCGTTTAATGGATACCCATCTAGCTGTCACAGGTAACATCAATGCATTCTACTGTGTTACCTCAACCTAATTGGGAATCACCTTAAGTGCAACGCGTGGCTACTAGTCAGAAATTAGGGGTTCTAAATGTAATATCGTGTTTGCCTCAGTAACCTTCCAGTCAGGATACCAAGAAGATAAAAGTTGATTGAAGGCCAAAACAAGTGAAAAAATCGAGTACAAGTGACTGTATCTTTTACGGATTGGTTATTATGAGGGAACGTAACAACATGACAGACCAAATGAGACGATTCCCAGCCGCGAAAACAGGGAAATCACCAAGATGCAGGCGGTATGTAAGATAGCACGGACACAAAAGCAGTCCGCGAAACTGGGACAGTGAAAATTTTGGAAACTTGAAGAACTGTGTGGTCAAGTCATGATGATCGAATGTGTACCATGGGATGGGAGAGATATAACTTGGGAACTCAACTCCACGACCAGTGATTGCTGTCTCTAACGGTGGTGTGAATGACAACTAATTTCCTTACGTTTGAGTGGTGTTAACGGAAATTGTTCAAAGCTGTTTATGACCAATATCGATCATGGCTATTTTTGGGGCGGTGTCAACCGAAACATTAGCCTATTGTTTAAAGCCTCTGAGGTAGTCCGGATGTCATAAAACTGGAACTCAGGGGTGATCAGATGAAATTCAATCTCGGAAAAGAACAACCATATGTAAGTGACGTTTTGAACTACATTCTATGGCGGTAACGGAAACATGCACTGAAAAGTTTGAGACAATGACAGGAACTATGAGTGAACCGGCTTGCCTTCGCAGTGAACAAATTTGTTTAAGGGTATTGACGAAGTGCTCGTACATCATGAGAAGTAACTGTTCTCATATGGCAGCAGCAGTTAAGAATCCCGGCGGGTTTTCAAAAATTGTTCGCATTTTTCGATTACAATACCAGTTTCATATGTGTTTGTATATATTAGATAGATGTGTTAATAATCTAATTCGAACGAGTATATGCTGTGTTAAAAAGCCAACGTCTCTGTCGGTCGAATGATTCATACAGCGTGAGTTTTGGCTTAGCCCTACTCTTCTGTCCTGACTAGACATGAATTGGTTCAGCAGATGAACGGCGTCGAGCTAACCAGCGGAATGGATTCAAGCTAAGACAATTATTGGTCCCACGGTCACTACTTCAATATATACAATTCATCATTTGCTGGTGACAGACGAGCTGTATACGGGTCAACAAGCAGACGGTAAATTTCAATATCGTGTATTAAACTTATATCTATAAATGGATATAGAAGAACGATATATTGCTTTGCGTATTCAAGAAAGAGTTCACCCCACAAACTGCATTACAACCTAAACGTTCTTCATTACGAACTAATGAGCCCATATACAATACACCTGGTGTGAAACAAAATTTCCGTAACTAACGCGGAGGGTCGAGTAGTTAAAGTTGAAGATACATAATACATAATACATGATCTCAGTTTTCACTTCAGAGTCACAGACTCACCTAGTCTGTAGTGCATAATCACGCCCTGACAGGAAAATGAAATTTGGTGTTCGTATTTATGAAGAGAACCGACAGATATTATAGTGCGCACGTGGGAATGATTTCATATAAAGTCTTAATGATAACTTTTTGTGAGAAGTGGCAAGATTACCTAATCACCTCAAGATGAGGTATGACAAGTGCATTGCTAACTTCCATCATCAATCTAAAATACCCCACTCGTTGCATATACGCATATACATCTGTATTTACAATAATCACAGTGTACGCAGCATTATTGACAATATCTCTGATGCAGTAGTAGAAGATTGCAATAAAAGACGTTTAGCATGCCAAGTTTCAAACCGTAAGAATGCTGTTTCGGTTTAGGCGGGAGAACATTTATCGTAAGGTAAACATTTTAAACTTTTTGAATATTTGTATGTGAGGAATCGAAACAGGTCTTACTGGTATGTTGCATTTGACGAGCAGAAAAGGTCGTCGTCATTTACGTTTGTAACTTTACAACCTGTCGGATCGATGACCGTTTAGTTGTGCTGTAACCGAAAGCTTGAGAAAAAAGACTGGTCGATCGACAAAACACGCAAGAGTGTATACGTTTTCACCATGGTAACGAGGTATAACAAACTAGTTTACTCACTTGAGGATCCACGTCCATGGTTTTCGATAGAGATCTCCGTTAGGTTCGTCCAGAAAAATGGTCACCAACGTGGAGTAGTATTTACACCTCACACTAATGGTGTGCACGTTAGCGGAGCTAGACTGATTTTCCGTTGTTTTACGATGAACCAATCAAAATAAGCTTTTATTTGCGTGGGTGGACCAAATATCCACTAAAGTAAGACCGTCTTATTGCCCCCATACCATTGTCTCCGTTCAGTTTCGTTAGACAAAGCGAAGCAATTTTTACGCTCATTATGTTGTTCTAAGAAAATTGGAAAATTCCCTACCAAGAAAAACTATTGAAATAAATACCAGAGGTCAGCCAGAATGGGTTGATTATTTTACTTGGGTTACGTATAGCACGATATATCTATAACTTGGTGGATCAAGGCTGGACCACAATCGAAAATGTCACTCTCCCAACATATAATTTTATTACTGATAAGTAGTCGGGGACTTGGTTAATTTCAGTTTGTACATCACCAACAATTTATCACAGCTGTCGTAGTTCCATAGACTTTCCAGTCGGCCCCTTTCGAAAAGAAGCACTAGACTCGAGTTTCGCTCTCAATAGAGCTCGTCAGTGATGCATATCCTCGCTACTGTCGGGACTAGAACTCCGGACACTTACATGAACAGACCGTTCACTTTTGCTTTTGTATCTGATCAGTGTGAATCAGCTTTTATTCACCCAAACGCATCCGACTAAAATGAACAGAATACACTCTTTACCATCTCTGTCAACATCAGTGTTCTTAATGTAGATTACCGCTGTCTTTTGTTTGAAGAACCAGTATCAAGAAACAGCTGTTATGAGTCCATTAGTGTCGTAGCTATCGGTTCTCCGCTTCTTTAGAGCGAGCAGGAAAACAAATGAGCCTAGTGTAGTGAGTATGAGCGATCGTAATATACTACTCACACAACTGCTAATCAGTAGTAGGACCAGAGCATATATTTTGACGTCGAAAAATGCAGGAAGAAACGTCAGGGTGCAGCATCGTCCAAAATGGTCCTTGCTACGTAAAGGAACTGAGCATTGGCGTCTGTGGCAACCGAGACGGTCTGGGACGAGTACCGTATGCAAATGAGTGGTTTTGTTTGTGGTCTTGCTTAAACGCTTAACCCACGTGTTGTTGATTACACAACCCTTGTGCCATCCGCGTTCTTCACTCACAACACTAGTAGCGATGGTTCTGAGTGTATTCGCAGCCTCGGGGATGAGCGAATTGGAGAGAATGGATGGCAAACAATTGGAGTTCACACGCAATGAAGAGGGGATCAGTTTCCAGCCGAGCAACGCTTCTCGCGTCAAATACTGCGGCTACAGTGTTTGACTGTTCAGTCTACAAACCTGAGTGAAAGCGGTTCTAGTGCGCCTGCTTAATAGGTATACAAACACGTCACTATATGATTCCTTGGTTTGAGCTGGAAGCCATTTTGAGACGAGAACGGCGTAATATGAGTCCAGTTATGCCTGATTCCCTCACCGGGAGCAAACTGAACACATTACAGCGGTTGTCGAGAGGAGTGGAAGGGGCTTTCCTTATTATTTGATTCCTCAGGAACCAAGGTGGAGTTCAGTTTCTGTCGTGGCCGTGTTACCGATTTTTCTCGATGCTTCTTCAAAAATACAACCATGTTATCTTTGTAATATTATGATGTATAATGGATACCAATATTCCGAAACAATCTTAGAGTGCCCAGATTAGGAAGAACAAAACTAT
>JTDE01001568.1:96810-124074 GCA_014338405.1 Paragonimus skrjabini miyazakii | reverse complement strand
CCTCAGAGTCGTGTGTTCAGCATATGTTGCAAATAATGTATAGTGATTCCGATTTCTCTCACACTGTTTCTATCGTTCCCGAAGATAAACTCCGCGCGCAACTCTGAACCCATTTCTTCCTCAGTGTCGGGTAAAAGTGGTGAATCTACCCGGATATCACGCTTTTCTGGGGTGAGGCGCCGCAGTAATGCAACTTCGTGGTTCAGTATGTGGCCTTAGTTTAATGCTGTAGATTAGTAAATCTCCGAGCAAACTCGCCATTGGGTTTCAGTTACACTTACTGGTTGGTCATAGTACCATTCATGGAATGTACGGAGGCAGAAGTTTCTACTTGCTCATGCGAGGAGCCACGTCCGATCTGGCGGTCGTTAGCCGTGGAAGCCCTTAATGGTCCGTTGCCTTTCCCGACCTAGGTTAAAGATCTGGCCCCAGTTGCTGATGCCACGTGTTCGCCAGCGATGTGCCGCTAATAAGTCCTCTAAGAAAGAGCCGCATGCAGTGAAAAATATCGGTGGTCTGTTCATTAGATGCTACCGGTTAGTGTTTCCAAGTTTAAGCAACTGCTTGGAGCTGATGTTGAGAGGGCATGTAAGCACATAGGGAAACGTAACAGTCAGACTTTGAACGGAACTCGGCGGTCCAATTAAACGCGTACTCCAAAGCATCAATCCAGTTTGAAGCGACAGCTTGAGGGGTCAACCGAAAATTTTTTTAACCCAAGAAGGCCGTAACGTTGAGAATCCGATGTTCTTCTGCCCGCAAGCAAAATGTACTTATGGCATCACCTGGAGTACTGTGTCCAGACCTAATATACCCAACTAGTAAAAAACAGATAAGCACTAAAGAAAGTTCAGCGCGGATTGCGAAAGTTACTCATGAAACTCGAGGATGGATTTCCCTTGCAGACACATTTTCTTGCTCGGGTGAAAATGTGGTAGGGGTGGTCTTACAGAGGTATTCAAGCTTTTAAAAGAATCACCTGATACGAGAAAACATTTTTGATCGTAATGGCAATTCAGCGCGTGAAGTGAATTTAACTAGGTCTCGATTTGAGACAAATGGCAGGGTTCATTTCTTATCATGTGCAGTCATAAACGCATGGAGCAAGCCGTCGTCTGATGTAATATTAACCACTACAGTAATCGACTTCCAGCACAAACTTAACAGATGTTGGTTGTCAGTGTTCCCGATGCTTGCATGAGAAGCTGCTATAAACTGATGGTAGGATATATTTGTATATTTTTCACGGCCACCCGAGCTCCTATTCTTTCCACACCGTTCTTTGCTTAGTTTAGTTCCATGTGGCTACCTATCATTGGTGACTTGTGGATGAGTGGGCAACCTTTCTGCTTTCCTTAATATCGTTCCTTTTCTTTTCGACTTTTCCCTTAGATTCTTTTATTTTCGCGGACCCAGCCACTTGATTCCACAGCCGTAGGTCAAAGCTAGGGTTATGATGCACATGAATTGACAATGATTCTGTTATCAGTAAGTGACATTGCCGTATTGGTCGATTAATGTTTCAACCACACTCCATGTCCCTTCTTCCTAACAGGGTTGAAGGAAAGCCCAATTTTCTTTTATGATTGCTTCACAGTGAGATCGCTGGAGCTCCCGGCTGCAAGTAGCCAGACATCACTGTTACTCGCCGCAAGCCCTATGAGTCGAACTGATCTGAATGGTCTTTATAGTTATAAAGCATAAGTGATGTATTGTTGCGTATGCCGATTGTTGTAACTAGTCCAACAGATTCATACCCAGTCTGTGGTCACTATCGAAAACCGATCGACAATGAAAAACAAGGACTCAGCGCGTTGACCCTCGTGTATTAGTATCGACCCTGGAAAATAGTGTACAGAGAATGGCACGTCAAGCTAGCGGGGCACGGACAGGGTTGTGTTTTTAGCCCCGAGACGGATATTACAAAATTGATAGCTTGACTAGAACCAAAGTAGGTGAAAAGCCAAAATCATCAAAAATACACAAGTGAGTGTGACTATCAAAAATATCATTTATTATAGTCGCTACAAGCGCAGATACTGTAGCGTCATAATCTGGACATTTGGCAATATGTGTACAGATCGTGTCTGAAACATTTTCAAGAACTATCGTCTGCTTTTATGGGTGATGAGTTGCGGTGAAATCAAAGAAGCTCGTAAAGATGCAATGTCAGTGGTCCAGTGCGCACACACGACATTCTTATTAACGTCAAAGCTTTCCGATCGGAAACTCACTCCATAGTTGAGCATTCTTTAGATTTAATGATTTAAAGCACTAGACTCAAGTTTTGCCCTCATTAGAGCTCAGCATTAGTGCATATCCTCACCACTGCCGCGACTAGAACCCCGGTCATGCTTTCATGAGGTAACCGTGTTGACCACTGTGCCATTGACCTCACATTAGGCACGACCGAATTATCATATGTGAACGCTCGAACACTTTCTCGGTAAGGTACACTTTAAATTGCCAAGTAAAATTGTACACTGACAGATCGTTGGTTTTGTTGACAGACGGCAAATCCATATTTGTGATAATTCGAACGGCCGATTTGGTAGGAAAATGATAATAACTAAGATGATAAAACTAATTGTGACCATTACTCACAAGTGATAGTGGTCTAGCGAACACATGACAGTTAAGTCGTGCCTAATGTAAGGTCACGGGCGCAGTGGTCAATACGGTTGCCTCATGAAAGCATGACCGGAGTTCTAGTCTCGGCAGTGACAAGGATATACACTACTGACGAGCTCTAATGAGAGCGAAACTCGAGTCTAGTGTTGCTTTTCGAAAGGGGCCGACTGGGAATTCTATAGGAATGCGGCAGCTGCGATCAATTTTGTGTTATGTTCAACTTTAAACTAACCAAATCCTCGACTACTCGTCAGTAATTCTTTGGATTACCCCATTTTTACGCATGATAGGTCACGATATGCAGGTACGGGTGAGGAGGCTGAAGACCCGGAATAGGCTGTATTCATCTGAGAACCTGGTATTCGCCAAAATGATGAGAGATGTAAGTCTGATAAATCGACACGAAATCGATGTTCATATCACCTTGCAGACAAGCAACTGAATGACAAATGATAAATCGACGGTATCTGCAAGATGATTTCTTTGGGGTTTTCATTGTTTCCTCTCATTATTTGCACATACTTAACTTACAACTCATGCAAACTATGACAACATATACAGCACCAGACCCAATTATTGTCCATCTTTTCTGACTTTTCCAGTTATCGACTATGTGTGGCACGAGAGTCTCAGTCTGGGAGACATACGTGACCTATAGTGGCTCTTCTACTAGTAACCTTCAGTTACCTTTGTTTGGTCATCATTCGTTCTACAACCTTTCGCATTCCGAAGGACTGTTAGATTTGGCAGGCGAGCGGTTCATATTTTTAATACGTGGCTTATTCATATCAGTAAATGCATTCTTTAAGTAGGGTTGTTTAGACTCTACCTATAAATGTCTGTTTCTCAACCTCATTGTTGCTTACAAGTTGGTCGAATACCTGAAACCAGTGAATATCCCGCATCTTGTACGACTACTATTAATAGCCATGGAGTAAAACTGTTCTCACCGTCCCCCTATAAACGCGCTTCGGAGAGGTGCTTATTTGTCACTGGAGATGATCTACGTTTACAAAGGCCATTGTAGCTTTGGAAATACAAAACTCTTCCACTCCCTACACTCCCACTACTACTGACGCGGCTTTCCAGTCAGGCTACTGCTTTCCGTAACTTCAACATTTACTTTGCGTAATCGCTGCGCACTTCCAGAAATACTCTGCATTCCGAATCGAAATACTTGACGGGGTAGGGAATGTTACCTTACATTTTCTGTGCCTAAAAATTGTCAGACAGTAACAGTCGGCACAATCAATATCAGATTACCTTCCGGCAAACACGAAGTCTACTCTGGCATTTTCTGAATGCCGTATTTAGTCCCCTATTATTTAGTCTTTAATAAAATTAAACGGTAGTAGTGAAAGTCGACAGTTAGAGAATGAAAACAATGTTGATAGTGTCTTGACATAGTTGTTCAGAACACCTACTCTGGAAGTGCACATCTTCATTGTTTCAAACTTATCTTCGTACTAGAAGGAAACGGGGTTTGTCAGTTGGTAGCAGGTGTGATGCTGCCCCAAAATCGTGCGCAAGCTGAAAATCTGCTCTGCGCATAAAGTTGTAACCACTCACCAGTAAGTTAGCCACTGTGAGTCACATTTAGCTCTCAGACGAAAACCTCCATTACTCACCATGCCCCTGGCTACGAATATCAAAGGAGAACAGATTATCGTATCCAGTATCGTGGACGTTTTCACTGTCCAGCTAAATTGTGTGAACTGAGGTCAATTACAGAAGTTAGTCTGCGAAAGTCTCAAAGAAGTTCCCTCGCTTGGTATTGTTGGTTTGCACGGTATATTCATCTTGATGTTGAATGTTTGAATCTAGTGCAATCTTTTAAAATGTTTAGCTAATTCCTTCCCTTGCATGTTTTTTCACTATGGTCATTTGGAAGTGTCGCTCATTGATATAGTACTGCTGATGATGATGAGCAGTCTCTGGCGGACTTTCTCTACGGGAACTCTGTTTATAAGTTTTGATTAATGTTAGTCATCTTTTGGTTTTGAAAGGCGGCCCAACTGTGATAAGTGAAGATCTTGATCATTGTATGTTTAGATGTAGCGTCTCACTCAGTCTTCACGTTTTTCCATGTTTTTGCCCACTCGTGTTGTGCAAGTTGATTGCATAAACTTCCGACGCATGTGTTCGAAAATACACTGACATCCTCGTAATAAGGCCCAGCTTCGCGGCTGCTAGTCATAACAAGCTTATTTTACCTTATAGTGGCTCACTCGCTATTTTCCTCTGTTTTATGTTGAGCGGTGGTTATCCGGCTGTACGTGATGGAAGTACTGAACGGTCGGTTTCGCTGGAGAATCGAATAGTGCTGTTCTCACTTGTTCATGGCTGTGGCCTTCATCGACTTGGCGTTTGTGAAAAAGGATAGTGTGCCTGTCTTAATCTAATCGCGCTGACTGTTTCGGGTAACGGTTCAGTCGGTCTAAACGGAATCATGGTTGATATGGCCTTAATAAAACTTGAAAAGAACGTTTCCAGGGTTGACCCTACATGCCATGTGGCATATAACATCACATATGGACTATACATTCTTGCATTCCCCATATTTAGACTAGTCACGGTGCGGAGGGCTAGAACCAATCATACTGTGATTGCTATATCGGCATCGAAACCAGTTATTGCGTACTAAGTATTATCAGTCGGATTCGGAAGTCTCACTAGGACTTAAGTCATTAAAATCCTACGTTGCTTAAAGTTCACGCCTCCGTCCGCCTTCTTTCTCAAAAGGCGATGCGAGTAGTTGATATCAGAACCGCTAAAACCTTCTATGCCATAAGATGTTCATTATTATGTAACATGCAAGCTTACCTCTGAACTGGGTACTTTCAGGCTTCCCAAGCTTGAGCATGCACAACCTTAATGATGGAACCTGAACCTGGGACCCTGTGTTTAGGTACTTTCTGGTTGGCGGCATCCATGTCCTGCTTGACGTAACCTCATGATTGCTGCTGGTTATCCTAGTGTTTAAAGTGGTGGACCGTAAGTCGCATTCATCATTCTTGTCTCTGGCGCGTACAAATTGTCCTCTAGCTTGATTTTTCAAGGGTTCACGAAGCCCCACTTAGGTCAGAATAATAAAGACAAGTTCCTCACTCATTTGTTAATGAATTAATCCCACGTTTGTCGCTCAAGGGGTTTGGTCACACTGACACCTCCGTAATCACCCTGCGGTCGCCGTCTTTTTAGATCTAGAGACCACTCTCAGTTTTATAGCTTACATCCCTTCATGGAGTCGTTTCCTTCGCTATCGAGCCCCAGGGTTATGTGTTTATGTTATACTCATCGTCTAGTCACTTAAAATATAAGGCGAGAGTTTGCGAGCAACTATTTGGGGTGCTCATCTTCTTGAGTAGTGAATCGGACCATTGTTGGTAGTATTACGCATTTAGAAGCTGAAAATTCGAGTTCTCCTTTCGCTGGAAGTATCTGGTCCCCCCCATCCTGTTCAGTTGTGTTATACAGCCTTTTAAAAGGTATCCTTTGAAGAATCCGATGGCATAGTTTGAAGTTTCTCAGCATTAAGCTGACGGATTTGCAGTTTTTCGGATACACTGCTTTGCCTAGTTTTTCCGCGGAAGTCTTGCAGACCGTGGCGAATAAGCTGACTAACGGGGCCGGTATTTGCGAGATGTATTTCAGACGAGCAGAGTACAAAACGCAGGTTCAAGGTAGGATCGTTTTCATTGTTGCATTCCTCCTCACATGCAATTCGTTTGAGACAATGGACCGTTCCACCAAATTGAGTATCATTCTCTTGTCGGCTTGTGATACTGTTCATAAGGTGTCGACCGGTATAGTAGCAGGACTTCTTGCCCCGCCCACTATTCGATATCCCTGGCACCAAAACCCTGTCCACTTATTGGAGGGGTGCACAGTATCTTTGACGATCCCTTTTGCTATATGATCCGCTTATATGGCCCCTTCACGACGGGCATCTGTGCAGGTTTGCGGTGACTGCTCGAGCAATACTACTGATGGTTGGTATGATCAATTAGCCGATTAATACAAGCGAACAACCTGTGACTTTTGGCCACGTGTTTCGCTTGCCACCTTAGCGTTAGTCGCGTGGGGTGTTATCCACTGACTTCACAAATAGTTGAATATACCACTGATTTAATCAGGTATCACCTGCCAGATTATGGGCTTCGCACTCAACCAAAACGATGTTTAAAAGCACTCCGACATGACGTTGCGTCGTTGTTAATGGCTCCTGCATCCACACTAAGAATCATTCTTCCATCCAGTCTTATTTTATCCATTTTTGCCTCCGCTTCCGTTTTACATAATTTGTCTTCAAGGAGCTTCCTGGCCACTCTTGAAGCGGGCGATGGCTTGTGCCACAGTACCATTTTCTTAGGTTCCGCATATGTGTGGAAGTCCCGGTGACTCATGGTGGGATTTTCATGTGTTTCTGTGTTTGCGTTCGCTACGAGTTATATGACTGTTTTCGCAACTGACACTTTAGCGTTAATATTCTTGTAATCCGCCAACGCTATCCGAGGTGACGGTGTGTCGCAGTTAGTGGTGTACCTGTATCCATACCATTTTTAGTTCTTCCGTTTAGTCTTCTTTTAATAATTTTCAACCGTCCTAGTAACGTTTTTTTGTAGGATATTCCACGTCATTGTTGAGGTGGGCGGCGGCTCGAGCCACATTACCTTTTGGTCAAGCTCGCGGCTGCTATGATGATGATGATGATGGTGACGATGATGTGTTCCGCCAAGACTGTCGTGTCACCCGTTTCTCCGTCATGTTTTGTGGGTTGTCCGCCTTTTGAAATAATCCTCAACAAGCGTACATTGTTTGCTGTATGCTTGTCTCGCCGGTTCGATAGTCGTTTGCGGGCAACCGTCTCGTATGTTGACTGTGTCGAATTCAATTTGGACATTAGCCACCTTCCAGAGGGTTTGCCTAGCCAATATACTGCTTTTGGGCTGAAGTCTCTTTTTGATGACTAGCTTGACAACACTGAGTTAGTTGCTGACACAGATCTCTTGAACAGTTTTTGTTAATTAGTTTACACGACATTGTGTTACACCTTTCACGCAATCAGAAGTAACTCGGGTTTGGTTCACCTTCAGTTCTACTGTGCTCACTGCAGGCCGACCATTTATTGTTATAGATTGTTCCATATGCTTAGGAAGCATGGTTCCATTAGTGTACGGCTTTTGGTGACTCGACGACTACTTGAGATTACACTATCATCATTAACGTTCTTTACTTGTTGCAGCTGAAAGATTTCCAATTGCTAAGCACGTTCAAGATACACGTTGCTCGTATGCGGTTCATTTCGCCGTACGTTTGAAATGAGTAACGCATCTGTAGTTAGAATTTAATTGGACTTATGCTTTTCACTACTATGTTCTTTGAACAAGGCAGTTAGAGCAGAAAAAAATGGTAGATGTAAACATTCCTTATTCACTCGTTATTACCACACTTACAATAACATGGATAGTTTCTTTTTATGCAGTAAACAACATTTAGAGATACATGTACGTGCAGTGTTAGCGTCATGGTTAATGACCTCCTGGTGTACGATGTTTTAGTCAGGTACCATTCGACTGGTGACATGTGTGACATGGCGACCCTGACGTAACTCCCTGAGAACTATAATAAGAGCTGAATACCTAGGTTCTTCCGTAAAGCGTCTGTATGCGTACTGTTTTGCACGCCTAATTTTAGTTATTTTCATTGTTCGCTCTTTTACTCTCTTTCGCTCTTTTCGCTCTTTTACTAATTTTGTATCGAGCTTCTTCATTGTTCGATAGGAATCTGGTCCGTAAACTTTATAGGTTGCTACGGCTTACCTTTTAGTTCCTCATTGACATGACAGTCGAAGTCTGACTCAAATAGTTTTTATACTTACCCAAGAAGGTTGCTCGTGTTTTTGCCGTACTATTGACGGTTTTGTTTTCTTTATAGCAAAATGAAACTGTTGAAGCCGGTATGGGTTTCTCATGGATCGCTGTCCAAGGATAACAGTCTTGGTACGTATTACCACTGCTTAATGATTGTAATATCGTGCTTTCGTCGGACTTTCCAATTTACTCCATTCCTGTTACGATTTGTTGCAGGTCGTCCTATTTACAGCCTGGATATGCACCCGGATGGCACTCGCTTAGCCACGGGTGGCTTAATTGATACATGTGGGGTGGTGATTTTGTGGAATATGGCCCCTATTAGGAATCCAAAGCTAGAGACCAACGCGAATATACCTCGCAAGCTATTCCAAATGGACAGTCACCAAGGTGAGTGAAACTCCTTACTCCATAGACTCAGTCAGCAACGAGTCTCTTTGACTTTATAATTTAACTGCCCTTCGAAGGGCGTGTTATTCGTTATCTGGTACAGTTCTAGTCGTATGGTTACTCACCAAGCTTAACCCCTTAGACATATTATTGACTAGTTCGGTGATGATTGTCTTCATATTATGTTATCAACATGTCAGACTTCTGTCATGTCCACTGAGGATTTAAAGGTTTCATCTCTTTTCATCGTGTCCCTCTAGGTGGCCAGTTGAAGCGAGCTCTATAGTCCATTTAACGGTCTGTTGTTATACGGGAGGTAGTTTCATTCACGCATTCATCACTTGACATTATGTACACTGACTCCCATGGGGCTTGGCAGTCGAACACCTCTGTAATCAATCGAAGACGATGCCACGTGCCCTGATTACAATGAGGCTAAGCTGGGCCTTTGTATGACGATGTTTGTTGTCATGGCTATACTTGGTAATGTGTAAATCGGTTGTTAGGTAATACACATCTGAACGAAAACATGTCGGTTGGCAAGGACCCGGCTGTGTACCGTGTGGCATGTATTCGGTATCGTTACTGCTAAATTATTTCAAATTCTGAAGAAAGGCACATAAAAATTTCGGCCGATCACTGATTAAATGTGGGTGTCATCGGCATATGAAGCGGGAACAGCCAGAGCTAGCGGGTCACTAGTTATGTCACTTTGAAAGGATAACGAAAAGCTAGCAATCCCTCTAAGCCCCGATAAAAATGAATCATTTTAGAATGAAGCTGATCTATTTACGCCAGTGATTTTACTGGTAAACTTAATGATGAATGCCCATCATAGCCTACTGTTATATTTTATGAATTATTACAGCGAATCCGTTCTTTTCACGTGACGCTATTCAATATCATAGGGTTGGTTTGTATTCATTAGCCAGGGCAAACATCACATTTGTAATATACTCAGTTTCTGGCGTCAACCTGCTATTCCTCAAGGCCTTTGTTGCCGTGTGACCTGGTCACGAAGGACATCTTTTATCAGTGATTAGACACGCTACCGGAGGTGTTGCGAAGTTGATAAGAGCATTGCGGCTTTTTCCATGTCATATTTTAGTCTGTATCTCAGTTTCCATATGTTTATCATCCGTTTTTCCTCGGGATTAAACTATTGTGCCAGTTAGACGATGACAACAGTGTTCAGTTTTGATAATCCTCTGTCAGAAGCTGAAATGGATTTGCAGCGTAAATGGTGGGAGTGCAGTGATGATTCATCTGTGGAACCTCTTCCTTCACGCTTTTCAAAACTCGTGATGAATGAGCCTTTTCTAAACTGATCGCTTTCTTGCCATTTATACGGAAGTTTATTGAAAAGGCTCGCGATTAACACTTGTTAACAGTCATTCCGTCCTCAAAATAAAATGCCAGAACTTCGCGTGACAACCACAGGAGCGATGCTTCTGTCATTATCCCATCCAAAATACTCACGAGTACCTGACTGCAGTAGCTTTCAAACTACAGAGGGAGCCAACTACCGGAGAATCGGCAGCTTTCCGACGTGGCTGCAATTGTGCCGATCTGATATTCACCTTTGCGACAGAAACTGTAGAATTGGCTGTGATAGTTTTGGATTTAAAGACGACGTTCGGTTTGGTGCCCGCCCTGTTCTCTGACTGATTCCATTTTTGAGAAGTTCCGGCAAACTAGATCAACTTGTTGGAATAATTGTGTGCGCAATTCTGATACAGACTGTGCATCTTGTTGACAACTATCCTAAACGTTCTCCACTTCAGTTAGCGGCCAACCGCAATGTTTGATTCCCTTGTTCCATTATAGCTACTTAGTTGACGATATTCTGGAAGGAGCACTCAGTGGTTTCGAGTATCTGGAGGCAGTTTGCTGTCAGACGGTGAACTGATCGATATGGCGTACGTTTGGACCTAACAGTTCTGCATTTTCACACGCGTGCTAGCTGAACGTTCACTCGTTCAGTGTGACTGAAGCAAATAGTTATTGTTGGTATTGGTTATTTCTCGATACCATCCTCATTATGGACCGCAGTACATCAGTGGTTCACACTGATGCTCAACGGTCACACAACCATAAAGAAGAGAAAAGCGAACCCTATATAGGAAAAGGGAATGAAAGAAAGAATGTGACGGTAATAAACCTAGCTACTAAAGATAGCTACGTCTGTATTCAACATTAAGGTGCCTACACCTTGCAAACAAACGGCCGAGCTGCAAGTGAAAGTAAGGCATCATCAACAAGACAGCTTCCTTACAACTTTTACTGTCCCACGTCATTGAATGTACTCATTTTACAGACAACTCGGACAAACAACGACAACACTCACACCACTGAGCTCGGTTAGCTACTGTCTCAACTACGGTCTCTAGTCATTGTGTGAGTCGCGAGGATCCCAACCCGGGAGACGAACCCGATCTACAGTGACCAACCTCTTCGTGAACGGTTTCATTTTTCTACGCCAGGTCATTATTTGTCCACCTCGCACCTTGCGCCAGTCGGCCGCAGCGTCGGCTACGAGTGTTGAGTATGGTATGGCATCCTTAGTACATGACCTAATCATCTAAGTCTGTGCAAGCACAAGGATTTAACGCAAAGAACTCGCATGACAGTCACTACGAAATACAACCAACAGGGGCTAAAATTGACTCAATGTTTTCTATATTTTACGTCAAACCATGAACTGCCTACCGTGTTTTTCCCAGCTTCACTCAGATAGTTTAAACAAGACCCGAGTAGGCGTGCGTATGATTTACTAGAGCCATTTCAATAGACGGGGCGAAACTATTTCGTACAAAAAGAAGCTGTTTGTTGTCAGCATGCTTCGCCCTTGTGGCGCTCTCACCACACACGGGCACTTCTCCGCCGATAACGATTGTCAGCAACGGATAACCTATAAGCCTTGTCGGCAAGCAGCGATCAAGTTTCCCAGCCACAGAATAGTATTGCGCTCCCTAGTAGTAGTAGCACTCACTCGATTCCACCTGGTTCTGAATTTGACGGCTGTAAAGAACTTACTTGAACACAGGCTGACCGAAGGCTTGTGCGAAGACATTGAGCACCACCTGGTCGAACAGTCGGAAGAGGTGGAAAGAGCCAGTTCGTCTCGGAATACCTGAAAGTCTTATTCCCTGATGCGTGGTCCTACTGGCCATCGAGTTGGTGTGAGTGAAACCGTTTGTGAAAAAGTTGGTTCGCTCATCACCAGCCAATCGCGCCGACTTGACTGGTGAGCTGAACATTTTGGGGAACAACGCAGTTGGCCTCAACCAAACCATGTGAACGACGGGATCCGGATGGTCATTTATTGCGTTCCAGACGACTTTCAGTCGGAAGCAGAAGTGGCCCTGGGGCTTAAGTTATCAAAACGTAACAAGGCTCCTAAACCAGATATTATCTGTCCTGTTCTTTTGGATGGTCGTGGGGTAAAAGGTGACATCAGAACTGACATAGCTGCTCTAGATGGTATGTGAAGCTGAAGAGTTACTTCGTGATTGGTGACGACCAACGGTAGTTCCCGTTTTCAGAAAGGCAGCCCAACCTCTATGTGACAACCACAGAGGCACTGGTCTAGTGTCTGTTGCGTCCAAGTTACTCACTGGCCTCATTTTACATCAACTCATTAAGCTCAGGTAAAGCCATATACGGGAAGAACATGCAAGATTTCGATCTAGTCGAGGGTGCGTTGATCACATTTTTATCTTGGGACATCGCCCTTCATACAGGCAGCCGACGGTTGTGATCTTTTTGGACCTGTAGGCTGCTTTCGATTTGGTTGCTCGTAACTTTCTGTAGAACTGTCTTCTTTGCAAGGGAGTACCAGGGAAATGCTTGAATCTGTTGGGACCACTGTATGCTCACTCTGCAAACATGGTGAGAATGTCTCGGTCGTTCATCACTTCTGGTGGTATTCGTCAAGAATGTCCGATTTCCCCCTTCTTGTTCAATTTTGTCATGGACGACATTCTGGAGGGTGCTCTCGAGGAGTCCAGTGGACTTCGTGTTGAGCTTCTTCCCGGCGTTAGGTTGACTCATCTGAAGTATGCGGACGACACTCTTTCTTAGCCCATTTGTTGAAGACATGCAGACCATGCTGAACAAAGTGATAGACCGGGCTGGTTTGTATGGAATACGCTTCGCACCTTCAAAGTGCAAAGTGCCGCTTCAAGACTGGGGCATTTCCACCCTTACTTTCTTCATTGCAGATAATCTGTTCGAGACTGTGCAGTTTCACATACTTGGGTAGCACTATCTCGTCATGTTGTAATATTGCTGATGAGATATCATCGAGGATAGTAAAGGCACGAATTGTCTTTCCAACCCCAGCCTGCGTCAACTGTGGTGTCGAAAAGACGTTTGGTTGCCGTTGAAAGGAATGGTATGTGATGCTTGTGTACTTTCTTTTTTGTTGTACGATTCGGAAGCGTGGCCTGTTCGCAAGGACGATATCAACAGACTTGCTGTGTTTGACCATCGTTGTCTCTGTCAGTTAACCCACACTGAGTTTACTGACCGTGTGAGTAATGTGGCCGTTCACCGGTGTGCATTCCGGAACGCTCGGGACGCACGATTAATCGGGCTGCACAGTCTACGATGGTTTGGTCACGTGCTCTGCATGCCATCTGATAGTTGACTGTATCGGGCACTATATATTTAGACCACCAACATTTGGGTGAAACCACATAGTGGTCAAGCAACAACCTAGTAAAGAAATATGAAGACTGTGACCGCTGCACTGAGCAAAGTGGATAGGTGTCGTCTGCCTGGCTAGGGTCCTCCTGATTACTCAAATATCTGGTTAGAGACACTATCCGAGATGGTGGTGCGTCGCAGTCAATGGCGTACCTGCATCTATACCACTTCTAGTTCTTCCTGTTAGTATTGTTTTATTGATTTTTAACTGTATTAGTAACGTTATTTTCCAGGATATTCCAGGTCAGTGTTGAGGAGTGCGGTGGCCTCAGCTACAGTGGCTTCTGGCCAGGCCCATTGCTGTTGTGTTGACGATTAGGTTGAGTATCGCGCTCCCAGTCACGTCTTGCGACCTGGCTGTACCTAGAAGTATATATCAGTTTGGCACCACAGGTGCCTCAAGTTACGAAATGCCAGCTGGGTTTTGACGACTCATGTGAATATGTGTTCTCTGACATCACTTTGACACCCCTTGTTTTTCCATTATTTTTCAGCCTGTGTGAATTGCGTGCGCTGGTCCCCCACAGGTCGATGGCTGGCGTCAGCCGGGATGGACAAAGTAGTGATGTTATGGAAAAAAACCTCGTAAGTTGTGCAACTGAACCTTTGATGACCCTGAGTATTCCCTGTTGTTATTCGTTTACGGAATTGTCTTCCGATGCGCTTATCGTTAACTGCTTCCTATCAATCACAAAGGGGCTGTTTTAAAAACAGAAGTTTATGTGTGCCAGTTTCAAGAGTCTACGTTAAGCGAGTCATTTGTATGATCTGGCAGCTTGACCTTTCGGAGTTGGAGATGTTCACCGATCGTTAATCGTTTCTAACAAAAGGCATCACACACCTTGCTCTGTTTTATGCATAAATCAGTTCATGAACGTGGAGCTTCATTGTTTAAAACTGAACTTCTCCATAACTCAGTTTTAGTGTCAGGCCTACTGTTTCAGACACGTTCTTTTAAAATAATCTGGCCTCTGAGATCACAAAGCCTTGCACGCGAAACTTGTGCTCGACTAGTGAAGGCAGCATGGATACGATGAAACTCCATTGGCCTGGAGATGTGGGAATACTCTCGTTTTCGGTTGGCGATACAAGAAGTTACAATCTGTAGATGTTATCAGGTTTGCCACAAGACCATAATCAAGGGTATCTACTTGATGACCTAAATACCTGAGTTGATCATTAGTGCGTATGAAAATTCTGTTTGTGTTCAATCTGTGCGATACGGGAAATTATTTCATACTGCGTTCCGATTTATTTTCTGCTATCTGTACAGTTCCGCTTCGCGTCACACCACCGTTTTTGGCTCCAAGGAACAAACGACGTTCACCGAACACTGGCGCTGCTCGACTGTTCTTCGTGGGCATGCAGGCGGTAAGTTTTGTTTTGTATATCCGGGAATTGAACGAGTTGTGTTTAGTTTGAAACACAGTGAGGCTACTGGTACAATTGCAGTTATAGGATCTATTTTGAGTCGGAAGTTCCTGTATGCGTAGTTTATGTACTGCCCATTTAGTCGCCTGCTAGCCGTGAACTCCTCTGTTTATGTTCAAACTGACCAGCGTATGTAATCCTATTTTCTCACTTGAAAGCTAAGCTAAACCCTTTGCTTTATTCTCCAGTGGCTATCACGAAGAACGGTATTGCCTGTCACCTCGTTCAACGAAATCTAACCTGTTCTGTGTACAAATTTTGTTCGTTTTGAAGTATTTCACTTCCCGCACGCTACGTCTCTAGCACTGACTCCATTCCATTATTTTCAAGGTCTGGATCTTCTCAGTATCTTGTCCATCTGTACTTTTGGGACTCTCTCTCTAATTGATGAAGCGATCAATCATTTCAGGTGTTTTGTTTGTGACGCTCAGTTTTTACCAAGACACTTAATAGTCTGGTTTTATTTATTTTTGCTAATGAGGTGCACCTGTCCTAGAGAGGGGTTTTTCTAATCTTCAAAATCTCTGGGATATGCTGAATTGCCGGCGGATTATTCGATAACATAGTAGCGTCGTCAGAATGATGCATGTCGTATGCCTCACCTTTAAAAAGATATCAGTGTCATGCATACCAGCTGTCGTCATTCTAACACATTTTATTTCAAAAGGTAAAAGGTTTATTTTCCACTGAATAGTAAATTGCCAAGGGTGCTTTTTGTAGGTCAGTTTTAACGCACAGTCTCCAAGTGAAGTGATATGAGTGTGTTTCTGCAGTTTACCTGACACCGTTCCTCGGTTAGTATTTCCACTTGAATCATATAATCGAACGCCATACATGTGAGGCAAACTATGAACCTGTTTTCACTTTCACTCTTACGTGTTGTATCTCAACACAATGCTGCGTCAATTCTGATAGACTGTGACCACTGTACCTATCTTGCATACCGCGTTTAGCAAAAGAAGAGGTCGCGCTTCATCATTTTTTGTCAGACTGACGAACATTCGGTTGTAGTTTAACGGGACGATGTACCTATGTGCAATCTACTTCGTGTTGTGGTTGAGGAATTCTTGTCAGGGAGGCAAATATGTGTGTGGTGTTACCCAGCACATGTTATGTTTTGCACCCAAAGTGTGGAATTTTAGTTGGGCACTCTAACTGGAAGAATACTCATCCTAAGCCCCTCTTTAGGCAATTTGGTTTATCTGGGGTTGATTCTAAGTCCAATTTGAAGGGCGCCAAATGCCCAACGGGCGTTTGTGACGTCAAAACTTAAGGCGATCTAGGTGCAACTGATGGTCAGTGCGAAAGTACGGAAGTCGGTCGTCGTTGTCATTCCGAATCGGACCTAGACGACGTACGGTTCCCTATATTGTTTTTTTAATATTTTAATTGTTGATGTGGATATTTGTGTATATAATCAACACAACCACTTTTATACCATACAGTCATCCCAGGATTCTAATCAGCTTAATGTTGTAGGGCCGCTGACGAAACCCCCACACTGAAGCTGCTGGTTTCTTTTTCAAATAGACCACATGTGTAGACCCGATGGCTTTCTAAGGATCATCTAGTGTTACTTGTTCGATCTGTTGCAGTGTGGGGACGTGGACGTGTGCCTGTTTAAATGGCTTATGGAACCTCAATAGAGCACTAGATTATACGTTCGACGCCGTCAGACCAGAGTGTCGGATACCTTAATGCATTTGTAAGCGAAGCTAGCTGCATGCTCCTTGAAAGCAAGCAAACGGATGATTGGTTCTCGGACACTTTATAGGATGTGACTTACGAGCTGCTTTGTGTAAGCCAGTAACATGCCTATAACACACAAATGTGTGCCATGTTTTGTATAAGTATATTATGTTTCTGCTTTTCTTTCAACGTTTTAAACCCTATACCAAGACGTGACAAGTTTTCACCGTATTTACTAAACCAGGCTAACCAAGGTTAAACTATGATACTTCGCTTTTAGGTAAAGATGTAAATGTACTTTTCAGTCTTCCATCGGACAGGTTTGTCATTTTGTGGTTTTGAATCATTCTGTATGGTGCGTGATTTATCGCCGTGCACTGTTGGTTTCTCGGCTTATTTTAAACACTTGTCTATCATCAGTTTCCCATTCACGTCCATCCTTGTTGTCCATAGATATTATTGATCTTGCCTGGTCACATGATGAATACAGACTAGCATCAGCCGGTGTGGATAACAGTGTGATCGTTTGGTGCCGCCAAACGAACCCTGAGGTTCCCACTGTCAGTCAGTTTGTGATGCTAACTACGCTGCGCGCTAATCAGGGTTTTGTGAAAGGCGTCGCCTGGGATCCAGTCGGTCGGTATCTGGCTAGTCAAGGTGATGAAATTTCCGTCAAAGTTTGGCGTACGGCCGATTGGAAAGAAGAGGCGGTTATCCGAAAACCATTCGTCAAGGTTTGTCTGTTTGTAATTGTGTTAAGGTCGCGGTCACACTCAAGGGAATATTGCTTTTTGTCGCCCAGTGCTATCCAGCACTGTCTTTCTTCAAAAATTCATCTCTAACAAAAAAACAAATATTTATTTAATTCATGTAGTTAATACATTTGTTAGGATTGTTCTATGTTCGCCGTTTGCTCGTTTATCCATAACGTACACATTTGCGGCATTTATTTTGCCTTCATTAACACATTTTTTGAAACTGAGCAGACCATTTCCTCCTACTTCTCAGGCTGTTGGTCAAAGTCAGGTGATGCGGATGTCCTGGAGTTTAGACGGATCTACTCTAGCTGCTCCGCATGCCATTAATAATGGATTTCCGACGGCAAAGTTGATCGATCGTACCAATTGGGTACCAGCTTTCGATCTGGTTGGACACCGCAAACACGTCATTTGTGCAGTGAGTTTGTCGTGTTACTATGTTTATGAACAGTTGTCTTCAATTCTTTTTATCTTTGGTCGACATGTGGCCGACCTAATCGTTACGTAGTCACTAGGTAACAAATAGTCGGTGGTTTAATTAACACAGATTGAACATAATTTCAAATTGTTTCCAGTTTTCGTTCTCGAATCAGCAATTGACTTCAGTTTAGCTTCTGTTAGAGCTTTTCAGTAGGGCACATCCTTGACTGGACTTAGACTTTGGTCACGTTTTCATAAGCCAGCCTTGCTACTGCGCCCTTGGCTGTGCATTAGGTACCACCGAATTGTCATATCTAAACCGATATCCTTCTGTATATCAGTAATCACAACGTCACTCAGCAGCCTAATGATCTCTGTTTTTTTTTCGGTGAGAAATCCTAATTCTGTTGTCACCGTCTGAGGTTAACAAGACAACTACTGTTTCCTCTCGGGGCTGTAGTACAATCTGAGCGTTACGCTGAAATAAGTGTTGATGGACGTTCGAATCTGATATATTGATCGTGATCATTATGGAGCCGGTGGCGCTGTTATTGACTCGGTGTCTCCCTGATAACATTTTTAGTCGTGACACAAACATCCACTACTGACGAGTTCTAGCAGGGGCTCAACTCGAATTTAGTGTTTGTGTTCGAAACGGACAACTGGGAAGTCTATCTAAACACGAAGGCTGTCGTCAAAAAAACGAGTGATCTTATGTTTGCATCTTTAATCGTCGAGCTGTTTGTGAGGAAAATAGATGGTCATGAAGTACTCTGTTATGTTGATCCATCGGTCTCTCCGACTTGTTTCCTTGGCGGTTCGTGAATGGTCAATCGTGTGCCGCGACCGGCAGAGATGGTTTTGATTTGTCATTCGTTCCGGTGCACAGTTTGAACATTCGAACTGGACGGAAGGCAATCTTGTTTGCTTTCATATTTGTTACTGATGAGTAGTCGAGGATTTGGTTACTTTCAAGTTGAACCTCACCCACAGTCGATCGCAGCTGGAAAATCTATATGGGAGTGCGATAGCTGCGATCGAGTGTGGGTAATGTTCAACACTTCATATTTGTGCCGATTTCAACTAGAATCTACTGAACCGGTGCTTGGTCACTTATCTTAGTAAACATTCTTTTGTTGATTTACGTTTTGTTGTGATCGCTCTTTAAAAAATTTGTTTTGACACTGTTTTGTCCATCTTCTGTTGTTCCGATATTTTGTGTCTCCATTTTTTCTTTCAGCGTTATTGCCCAAATCTTTTTCGAAAAGCAGAAAAAGGGGGAACTCAAGTACGTTTTTAGTGTATCCGGTCTAATCTCCGAATCGATCCGGTTGTCACCAAGGTCACTTTGCTCGATTGATAGTACCTTCCTCAGTCCTTTCTAAACACGCTACCATCATTAATATTTGTCAAATATTTGCTCACTTGAATTTTTATCGCGTTTATTGACCGGTCGGGATGTATTCTGCATGACAGGCTACCAGCTTCTATATGCGATGGTTAGTTTGCATGATCTACGACTTTTCAACAATTTGGTCTTGGTTACTGGTATTCGCGCACTGATCCGTCCGGTTTATGTTGCTCGGGAAGCAACGCTTTGTCTGGTTCTACTACTTACCTCTTAGACCTTCTCTTTAATTGTTTTTTTTTCTTTTCGGTCACAGTATTATGATGGCCTCCAATAATTCGTGCCGAATGATAAGCACGGCTAATGCTAGAGTCTACCTCTATTGAATTTTTGCCATCCGTTTCTCTAAAACCTTTCTGATGGATTTTACTTTACACTATGCATAATTATTTTAAACATACCTACAAATAACTACTTCCGATGTGCATTCTGTGTAACCCACCTAACGCATGCTGTACTCGGTTTTAGTCAGCTCAGAGTTTTCGTCACCTATTACATCATATAATAATTGTCAGTTCGCATTCCGAGATGTGAACGGCTGGCTTATCTGTTCTAATCCGCTCCACATTCGTCCCTCAACCATCAGTCAAGTCATAGCCACTAATATTCTTGAATCGCCTAGGACATGATAGGTTTTCCATGAGGTTACAGAATCAGTGAAACGACTAACCGCGAACCCCCTGTACATTCCTCTCCTCTGAACTAAGTTGTTTGTAGGTCTTAATCACCCTGATTTTGCAATTTGAAGCCCAGGAAGTTATAAGCACTCACAACAGCGCGGAATGGACGATTAGACTTAATAAAATTCAGCGTATCTAATTGAAAATAGAACGTTTATGCTATGTATTATGGCCCCTTTATGACTATTAATTTGTTGGATTTTAAACTTGCGTATCAAAGCATTTTCATTCTTATAGCACACTTGCAGTGTTGAGCGTGGGCCAGTTGCTACCTGATTATTCAGTTGGGTTTTGAACCGAAAGTTCTGTGTTTCAAGGTGATGCCACTATTTTGCACTGTGTGCTTTGTGGTTCTGATAAAGATCGTCAATTTCAACTTCGAGGATGCATAGCCTAGTTTTGGGCAAAATAATCTAAAAGCTCTCTAGGCTATAATCATACTTCCGTTGATCTGTCTGCTCTACAATTTGGCCGATTTTTCTGGGAGCTTAAGTAGCTGAATAGGTTCGCGGTGAGACAGCACAAGATAGACAACATATAAATGAGTGGCACAAAGGGCATTTCATGAGTCTGGTTGATTTATCCACTGATTTTACACGAAAAACGGTTTTCGAGATAATACTTCGCTTCAACTTTGGCATTATTCTACAACTGATTACATTCCCTCATTAAGGCCTCTTGGCGCTTGCGTTGTTGTGTCACATTTAGATTTATGAGCTAATCTGGAAATTGGCCTACTAAAGTGCAAACTTTCACGCGTAGGCAACGATCGTATTAGTTTTGTGTAGTTTACAACATTCGGTTTACATTGTCTGTTTGAAATTAGGAACAGACAGGCTTTGTTGTCTGCATAACTGACCACCTCATATTCGCATCTGTTTGTGAGTTTGATTGGTAAGTTCACTTCGTTGCTTCAGACGATGGTGGCTTCTTGTTTTTCCTTTTCAGTTTCCCACTAATTAAGTTTGCGTATTGTTGCTTCCTCTTGCACTCAGGATAGTCAGAAATTAGCTGCTGTATTGGCGAAATTTTTTATTGATAAACAGTAAGAGATTTTGGTTTTCATGTAGATTGAACATCACTCACAATTGATCGCAGCTTTCGCATTCTCACAGACTTTCCAGTCGGCCCCTTTCGAAAAGAAGCACTAGACTCGAGTTTCGCTCTCATTAGAGCTCGTCAGTAGTGCATATCCTTGCGACTGCCGGAACTAAAACCCCGGCATGCTGTTCATGAGGCAACCGTGTTTACCACTGCGCCATTGACCTCACGTTAGGCACGACCGAATCATCATATGTGAACCTTCAACCAATTTTGCTTGTGAGTAATGGTCAGGTTGCCTGATCGCTTCGATTGGAGACACAGTTACTGTCTGTCAATTCCAATCGATGACCCTTCGACTACGACTTCTCTCCAAGTTGAAATCACAGAAATCATTGACTTGTTGAGTGGTATTTGATTGCTGATCATTACTCACAAGCAAAAGTGGTTGAGCGTTCACATGTGGTAATTCGGTCGCGCCTAATGTGAAGTTAATGGCGCAGCGGTAAACACGGTTGCCTCATGAACAGCGTGGTCGTGGTTCTAGTCCAGGCAGTGGCGAGGATATGCATTAGTGACGAGCTCTAATGAGAGCGAAACTCGAGTCTAGTGCTTTTTTTCGAAAGAGGCCGACTGGAAAGTTTATGGGAATGCGGCAGCTGCGATCAATTGTGGGTGATGTTCAATCTAGATTGAAGATTCCTTATGTCACCCAATAAAACATCTTTTTGTTAATAGCTTGGTTGGAGCAACTAGGCGTCGCCACTTTCGCCGTGTATTGCCGGTGTCTGTGGTATTTTGTTGCGCACTGTAAACGAAAATCGTTAATATGCCATTCACGTGTCCCTCCTGCCACCAGCACATAGTATGAATCTTAGTTTTTCTATCCATCCTAATCCAGTATGGACTGAAGTAGATCGTTGTCTGCGGATTTTGAGGCCGGTAAATTCGAACTGTTGATTTCGTGTTATGTGATGCTGTTTTCGTTTTGTGTTTACTGCTTCTATCTGAGTAAACTGACTCTTGAGGAACTGCTGTCACTTGTTACGTATGTTTATAAACAGCTTCTGCAATTCGTCAAGGTGTATTTGCGACTGAAAATAATCTCCTCATTGGCAGACAACCTTTTACTGATAAGCTGTTTTTCTAAATTTTGCCACGAACTTATTCTGGGCATGTTCGTATTTTGTTTTGCAGGATCTCGTTTGTCTTGCCCTTGGTAGCAAGGATCGTTCAGTTTCAGTGTGGGTATGTTCCATTGTGCTGAAACATTATTGATACTGGTACCACTGCATGTCTGCGATTTGACACAGACTGTTTTTGTTTCTTGTTTGCTGCTCATTTACAAACTGAACATGTACAAATTGAACACAGCTCCTTTCGCATACAAACAAGCCTATCGAGGCGAGCCAGTTGAAGGGCTTATGTGAATGTGGAGGCTGCGTTGAAGTGTGGGCAGCGCTCAATTGTTGTCATTCTAAATCCCCAAACTTAAACCGTTAGCTAGTAGACACGCCTGACAACATTATATCGTTATTTTTTTTATGTAGTTGTATAATCTGTTTGAATTTAACTTTTGAATGCCTTGTGTATCTTCGAAAGACTCTCGTAGCCTAGGGTTCCATCAGTCTCATACACTTTAGTTTGAAGCACAAGAGTGGAGTACGCATATAGAAACAGTTTTTGTGAAAAATCTTTTGTTCGTAATTCTGTGAATTTTTCAAGGGCGTTTTGTATAATGTTTTTTTCAAAGATTCAATCTACACTGTGAATTCACCATGGATCGTTCATTATGGTTTGAAACAATCGATGCTTTTGTGCACAGTCCAGTTCCTTGATAAATTTTTCACTGTTTTTCATCCAAGCTTTTACTGACATTTCTGTTTCAGACAACAGCAGATCGACGTGCTCTAGTTGTAATACACGATCTTTTTACAAACTCCGTGTGCGATTTGACTTGGTGAGTTTCCATAGTTACATATGCACTTCCAAATTTAACAGCGGAGTCATCTTTACCGACTTGTTCATTGTCTCTATTTGTGAAGTGATTCTCAGTAATCTGAAATAACGTTTTTTGGTATTCCTAGTTTTAGAGATGGCCGACGAATGACAGTCACTGGTACATGCTGCATGGCAATTCTATTGACTAGCATGACACGAGCAGCCGACCTATGTGCCATGGGCAATAACATTTCTATCGGGAAGATGGAAAACATTTGATGGCAACCAGGAACAAATAATCGTTTAGAATGGAAATTTTTTTACAAGCAAACTATACTGTTGTGTTACTACTCGTCGATGTTGCCACCGTTAGCCATGTAAGCTCGTTTTCGCTAACAGCACCAGCATTACAGCGATGGTTTGCATTGACACTTAACTGCCATACACTCCTGAGAAAATATGAAGCTATATTCCAACATTAAATCATAGGGTTTAATGAAATCCAATTAACAAAACTGTATGTAGACCTAAACGTTGAACATCCGTCTATCATTGAACAACTCATTAGGTTTACCGCTTAATGCAAGCACTACAGTACGATTTTGAATGCATATTTATGAAGGCCTTGACAATTACGGTGACTAAAGTTGTCTGCTGGTTTGAGGACTTCATAGTCACACGGACCGCTGGTTAAAAGCGCTATTCGATACGGACTGCCTACATCTGTTTCCCGCCAGTCGTAGTTTTTGTTCTCGTGGCTTTTTCTCTCTACAGCTGCTCAAGTCACTGCACCGTCTGGTTATACTTATAACCGCTTATGAGTAGATGAAGTGCATGCATTTCCGTGATGTTTAATGTTGGGTTCGTGTGTATTATGTGATAATTAACGAGAAGCATAGTAGGATTCACTAACGATGTTGCATACTTCAGTCGTATGTCATGAGTTTTTGCTATTAAGTATTTCATTTTAATTGACTCTCTCAATCTTAATCAGTTTCGCCACCATTAAAGAGTACTTCATCTCAAAGCATTGTGTCCCCTGTACCTAATTCATCAAAATAGCTAATAGACTGGTGTTGCAGAATCTGATCATTTCGTTTGTTTTCGTTAATCGCTTGCTTAAACTAATCAATTCAAAGATGTAAATATAGTCATGCGAATGGTGTGCGGTTTAATGTGTTAAGTGGTGGAGATGTAGGCTATAGGTTAATAACGATGGCCTAACACTAACTATTTATAACGAAGGAATGGTACGCAGTTAGAGATTGGGGTATATTATACGAATAGGCAGATGGTGAGAGTGATTGGAAAAAGACAATGTGGGGAGCTCACATACAATCCTCATCATAAACAGCAATACATCAATGGTTCACACTGATGCTTAACTGCCAAACAGCCACGAAGAATAAGAAACAAGCCCTGTTTAGGAAGAGAAGAAAAAAAGGGGGAGGGGAGGAGACTTAATCACTAAAATTAGCTACGTCTATATTCAAACATACAACATCAAGGCGCCTACACCTTGCAATAATAAATAATATCGGAGTTGAATAAAAGTACGGATTACAATATTCAGATGCACACGGTATGTCGGCAGTGTTCAAGAGCAGGATCACGTGGATGCGATGTGGATCTGTAGAGTTGTAATGTGGCTCGTGTCCGTTGGTTTGGCACGTTGTTGAAGCGTCCACCGTCGGGGACGTCACGCCGGAATTTGTGTCGCTCTGCGCATCTGTGAACTTAGACCTTTCGTGTGTAAGCATCATATGCATGTCAGCTAACGCATGACAATCCTCAGCGGACGCGCGTGTATGTACGGCATTGATATCCGCAACGTCGTTGGGATAGGGCTCGCTGTCCGTCGGGTTTGATGGTGGGAAACGCTCAGCGGAGCCTGCGCATACAGACTGAACCTAAACTGTCGGATCACGCGCTTACGTATGAAGCGCGCGATGTGGGTCTGTGGCCTTGAGAGTTACAAAGGTGATGCCTGCGTAAGTGAGACAATTAAAATGGGGGATTTGGTGACCAGTTGCGGGGCAAATGGATGACTAGAATTGGGTGCAGGGCGCTGTGCTGTTACAAACGGATAAAATGTTGTAGGTTGAAAGGTTACTTGAAAAGTATATATATATATATATATGTAGTTTGTTTGTACTGACCGCTTTAAGTAAGTGGCTAGTGTCATCATCATCATCATCAAAAGGTAATGTGGCTCGGGCCGCCGCTCACTTCAACAGTGACGTGGAACATCCTAGAAAAAAACGGTACTAGGGTTGAAAATTATTAAAACAAGACTAAACGGAAGAACTAGAAATGATATGGTTACAGGTACGCCATTGACTGCGATACAATGCCATCTCGGATAGCGTCTCTAACCAGCGGTTTGAGTGATCACGAGGACCCCATCCAGGCAGGCGATACCTACCCACTTTGCTCCATGGAGCAGTCAAGGTATTCATATTTCGTGACCACGTTGTTGCTTGACCACCACGCGGTTTTACCCAACCGTTGGTGGCCTCAGTATATAATGCCCGGTACGGTAAACGAACAGATGACATACGAAGTACATGACCCAACCATCGCAAGCTGTGTACCGTGATTAGTTGACCAATTGATCGCGCATCCAGAGCGTTCCGGAATACGCGTTGCCTAGTGTGGTTAAACAAAGTGTCGGCAACCCGCAACGTATGTTCTCTCGCTGATTTGAATATTTCAGTTTATCTGTTTACGGTCCGTCATGGTAGTTCTGTGACGTTGTGCACGCCACGCCTCACTCAGTATGCCATATGGCAGCACGCTTCGCATTGCACATAAGCTGAGCAGGTGCTGTTGTTCAGAGTGTACTCCAGATTGACCAAAAATTCTTCATTTGGGAACAATCTAAGTGAAATCACCAGATATGTTTGCTGATAACGTGTCATTTTGCTTAGAATCTTGCCTGACTAAGCTTCTTAGTCATCAGTAGACATAATTAAGTGCTACTTAAAGCTGATGACTTCCATTCTCGGGATTTCGTAACCGCGGTTTCTATATCCGCTGCTGTTTATTTCTTAAAAAGATAGTGACGACAAAACGTTATATTATTTCATCCTTGCTGTCCGAGTTTTATCCTGCTTCCGGGGTGTTGTGTCACTCTTACAGAGTGTTAGCAGTTGTTCAGTGACATTGACAGCTATCTGTCAATTCTAAGGTAGCAGGTTTGAGCCCAGGTTACTGCAGCTGTTGTCTATCTTTGGGTCGTCGTTATCTAACCCAGATGCAAGCTCTTGTCAGTTGACATCGAACACCTTACAATGTAAACTTAACTAATTTAACTAACTCGTTTTTTGTTCACTGTCAATCATTATGTTTTCAACCTGATCGTTTATTTTAGGCCAGCAAACTCTTATCCGTTTAACTATGCCAGATTGCTGGTTATTTACGACATTGATCGCTCTCTCAGTCAAGCTTACCTCGCTCACGTTCGATGACTTTTTGATCAGCGTATTTTATTATCACTGTTCAAATGTTCGTTTACTATCGTTCGTGATTCATGGTAAGTAGTAGGGAATTTTGCATTATGTGACTTGAACGCTACTGACAGTTGATCGCAGTTTCACATTTCTATAAGTGGTGTTCAGTTTACATCAGTCAAAATTCTCTGTTACACATTAGTCTTCAAAATATTGCTCGTTCAGCTTAATGATTGTTTGCTACGAGAAGTCCTATTTATGGTTAACAAGTTATTGTGTCTCCTCTCGTGGTTATCTAACCAATTGGACGTTTTCCTGTTCACGCGTGTCTGTTGTGACGAATAGACTTGCGAGAAGTAATCGAAGGCGCAGAGAAGACAACGCCTGATAGAAAGGCTTTAATCACTCAGAAGACGAGGCATGTAATCTATAGCATAACGCACAGGAAAGGTAGATTACGATAATATATGGAGGGATCAGTATGATAGGGAAGAGGACAATATGATGTAGAAATAATATATAACATTCTCCCCCGTCATGAAAAAAACTAACGTAAATGTGGAGTATTAGGGGTTGACTGTCCCACGTATGAAATGGGTTATTGTAGGACAGATAATGGCAAAAGTGTGAAGCGAGGTTACGCCTCGCGATTTCGAAGTATGTAAGGTCTAACCCTTTGTTGGTGAGAAAGATTTTCAACATTTGTTTCTGGTATACTAGTAGTTTCTGTCGTGTCGAATGTAGTGCGAGGTGTGTCAACAATAGGAGGGTTTGACAAAATAGGTTGTGTCGGTTGAATTATGTTTTTAATGGAAGCCAGTTGTCGGAGGGATACAGTTT
>JTDE01001568.1:60271-96710 GCA_014338405.1 Paragonimus skrjabini miyazakii | reverse complement strand
TCTTCTGATAAAGTACTGGTCCAGGCTGTGGAGCGGTGGCCAGTGCGGTTGACTCATGAAAACGTTGTTAGTGCTGTGCACTGCTGACGAGCTCGAACATGAGTGAACCTAGAGTGTGACATTCTTGCTCCGTTTACTGACGCTGAGCCTCTGCCGATCACTTAAATTCTTATATATTTTCTCATATATAGACACCATAATATCGATAAAAAATTTCACATCGGAGTGCTTTGCTAAATTGGTGTAACCGCCATGGAATTCGTGAAGCGTCTAGTTACGTTCATGCAAATTCTTACCGTTTTGTTCGTGCACAGTGGTTGCTTCTGTCATGTCGATATCGTCGGACTGACTGTTGTTTATTTGCCGGTTCGTTTCCTTTTTAGGAGTTCCAGTGGCACGGAACTGATGGCATGTTCCCTGGATGGCACAGTCTCTTACATGGGATTCACGGATCTCGAATTGGGTAGCCCTTGGTCTACCGCCGATTTGGCAAGTTTATTCTTCACTGCCGCTGACTTGCTTGTTTCGAATTCGGTGTATGATATCAATCCTTTATAGCGAAGTAGAAACACTCCCATTAGACACCTTGTGGGCTTGCCGTTGGTTGGATCTCTTTTAGAGTGTTATTGAACTAACCACTGTCCTATTGTTCGAATTGTAACAGAGAGACGGCACTGACAATTGTGACACCAGCGGCGTGAGACAACTCCGAGCTATCCGTTGAATAATCAAGTCAGCTGTTCTCGGGAGGTTAGGCTCGAGATTTCGGGAGCTTAAATTGTGGTGATCAGCACCGTGGCTCCTGTAGATAGCAAGTCATACCAAATTATGGCAGAACTCTAATCTATGGCCTTTCTCTAGTGTCTTATAGAAGCTGCGTGGACCCATATAAAAGTTATCTTTGTGAATGAGTAGCCGTTTTTGAAGAGGACTCTCTTTGGAGGCCGTTACATTTTGTATGGAGTTTACTTTTTCTGTTACTTGCCTGTGATGCGCCTGCCTGATAATTGAGTACGCCTTCTAGTTGATGGTTGAAATGAGCCCCAGACTGCATGCTAGTGGGCTGTTTTCCAGTCTTGCCATTTGAACCGCATGCATCTTGTGAGCTGAGTCCATTTTTTACTAATGGAACATCGCATTAACAATTTTTGTCTACTTGTAGGTCGTCGAGGTCGTAGTTAAATTTCACTGCCGACGATATCGTTTCGAATTAGCCTATTTTGTGTTACGTAGAACTCTTGTGACCGCAAGGACACTTGGCCAGAGAACCAAGGTATTGTTAGACATCCATTACAAGTTATGTGAAAATACGGAGCAGTCAACGCAAGCACTGTTTCACATGGATGACGTGTATCAACATCCTTAGCAGTAATGTAGTGGCACCGTCTTTGGTAGCACGTCTCGCATAGTACATGCACAGGTTTCCAATTGTCACTTCCAACTCCTGGTCTTCCTGGCGTTCCCACTTGATTTTTTGTTTCCTGACATTAGATTCGTATTATACTACCCACAAACGAAGCTATGAGTCATACAACATTCTCTACTGAGTTGTCCGTCTGTTAACGGAACGGAGATGCATTTTACGCACTTATACTGACCAAACAAATTTCAATGCTGTAACTCCCACTGGTTTTGAAAGCTATGATACATTTGCATATTCAGTTTACGAATAGGCTTACTCTGTTCTAAAATCTTTTAGAGATACGAACTCATTCTGACATTTTTGTCTCATTTAGGTTCAACTACACCACAAATCTTACGGACAGAGTCTGTTTGATAAACTGATCTCCACTGAAACTGTTGGGTCATCTCAGGATTTGCCGATATCAGTATCCGTTTCATCAATGGGTCCGAAACTTCATGGTGGTATGAACCAAACGAATTTTATTTTGGAGACACCTGAGGCTTTAGCTTTGCAACAGTCTCGAGCCAACGTTTGCCAGCGTTTGAACGAACCCCTCACTGACGCATCGAGTACACAGAGTCAACGACCGGCTCCTCTAGGCGTGAGTTGTTCCGAATCTGTTGATTTGTCTTCTACCCTTGATGTTTAGTTGTTTTAATTAAAAAGTCAATTCTGATGTGACGTCCTCCCTGCCTCAGTGGTTCACTGAATCACTCTATTGATGTCGTCTTTAGAGCTGACATCGTTGGAATTAATCCAACTCGTCTGCTACATATTTTGAAGTGATCTACTACAAGCCAGGAACGCTTTGATCCGTAGATGTCTTACGAACGCAAAGCCCTAGAAGTCTTCTTCGGTGAAGTCTTTATTCTTCCTGATCATATTCATAGCTCTTTTTCTTTTGCTACTATCGTCGATGCGACGCCGTTCCCGTTGGATGAATTCCACTTCGCGATTGTTTTGGTAGCCGTGAAAGGTAGTTCAATCAGACAGGCTTTCTGAAGAACAGCCTACACTCTGGGATGGACGACTTGGTTGTCTAGACCAACAGCACACGCATTGTTTTGTCACAGTTGTGCTCTCTAGGTGGTGCGCACGATTTCTCAGTTGGACCTACTGACGAGCTGGAACAAATATGAAGACTCGGAGAATAACTGCTTGGCTTCGCTACGTTGCACGAAAACGTGTTCACTTGCCGACTGCGGAGTGCGAGTACATCGAAAATCATCGGTGGGCTCTAGTATGGCCGGTAGATGCATAGCGACACAGTATCTCCTGTTAAACAACCTGCCTCCGTGCACAGCGTGATCGTTGTAAATTTACCGCAATCGAACATAGATTGAAGTCACATTAATGCGTAAGTCACTTGCTCACCGTAAAGTGCACATCATGTTGGCAAGATGAGATGTCAGTTTGCAAAAAATGATGTTTACGAGGTTTTGGAGAAAATCTCAGAACCGATCATGGTTCGGTGAGCGTGTTCTCTCTAGTTGCAAACTTTACACTTCTATAGCGAATCGGCCGTGGTTGCTGATTGGTTAGAGATTGCGAGTTTTGTTTTCTCATCCTTTATTTTAAAGCATTAAATAAGCTGGCGCGTTATTCCGTAAAGTGAGTCGCCTTGTTGCGAATGGATTTTGTTAAAGCTGCGACGTTTCACGAAGAAGATGTCTTCCGATGTTTTTGTCTTCATTATAAACAAATATACCTAATAAGTAGTTTGGCATATTTGATAATTTGGAAAAGACCCAATTGTGTAAAATCTGAACTTCGGCTGGATTCGAACCAGCGACAGAAACAACATGCCCAAACGTGGCAGATGCTATGCGAGGTCCAAATGTGAAATTTCTTAGCTTCCGGCGTGGTTTCGTAGCTCAACTGGTAGAGCATTTGCCGCGTTTGAGCATGTTGTTTCTGTCGCTGGTTCGAGTCCAACCGAAATCCAGATTTTACGCAGTTGAGTCTCTTCTAAAACATACCTAATACAGTTAAAAAGAATACGCGTGGTCTATCTATCGAATACATCGTTAATGCGGTAATTTTCAGTGTAATCATTGAAGCATGTTCGAAAGATTACCATGTACTTACATTCTGGTGCTACCCTAGGCAGAAGTCAGTAGCCTATTTTGTTAGGTTTTCCCGTCACTGTCAAACGGTAAAAATGTCCAGCGCAGTTGAGAAGGAGCAACAGTATGACACAAGGTATCTTGTGCACGGCACTTCATTCATATCTCATTTGCTATTTCATGATTAAATTACTGCAGCCAGTATACCCGAATTGTTGTCGCGGTCAAAAAATCCGGATTCCAAACCAAAGGGCTTGCCCTGGGAAACCGGCCTCGTAATCAGCTCGGGTTACAGAACGGATTCAACACATCTCAGTAACCACGGCCATCCTAGCCGAAAAGGGAGTGAGCGAGCATTTTAGGTCAACTCACTCCAGTGTTTTGACCACAACGGTCCATGATCGATAACCCCTGGCTGTTGACAAACGTCTCTGTAAGCGTTTCAGCGTTTGAAAAGTAACGGTGTGCGGGAGACCAGTATGCATGGATGAGGTCAAATGGACAAAGTAAAAATACGATATTTCCCCCAACGAATTGTGTTGTCACAATGATTTTCCCACCGAACAATGGATAGTGATGGGCTGCGTTAATGAACACGGATTTACAAATTACTAAAGAACTGATCGAAAACTGGCAATTTCCCTGTAGAATGTGGAGCACGTTATACTGCGCCATTTGTGGACTCTGGCATGTCATTTTGTAATCATATTGCCAAAACGATAAGCGTCGCTTGGTATGTCTGACTTTTGTAGCCTTGTTATTTGAGCTGTCTAGTTCTACAGCCTGCCAACATGTCTCATTTGACTGTTTTTCATATATAGATACCGTGGTGAAGATTGCTTGTTGCGTCATCGACGTCGGCGTGAACAGTCCGTTCAAAAATGTTGTCCGGATTAAGGTCGTTTGTTTTCTAGAAACCCGCTTCATCTCGATAAATGATATATCCAGGACTGTGAAGGCCGTTTGGATTGGGTCGACACAAAACATTGGCATCGTACGAGTTTTAGTCGGGTAATTAGGACACGTAGATACTTGTGTACTGAGCGAACTGGGCCGAGTAAGGGACATAACACGCTTCTTACATGTATCATTTTTGTTCGCAAACTGACTTCTCTAGGACTGAACAGACTGTAAGCGTAGATACTTCTGATGGTTGTTCATAATGGATACTTTCAGTTCACCGAAGGCACGTTATACTAGTGGGTTCAAGGGTGACTAGTTCGTTCTGTGAGTGTGTCTGTCTGCTTCATTCTGCTTATGTTGGACCACACTTTTCGCAGTTCATTTTGTTGTAGCACATAACATAGTCTAGACAAAGTTATCCTGATGGAAGCAGTTTACGCGTTACTTGAACACAACTAAGAGAACGATCTTCTAGTAATCCTAAAGTCAGTACAGCCCTAGGGAGGTCAGTTTGCGAACAGACGCGATACTTGTAAGAAGCGTGTTATGCCCCCAACTCGACTCAGTTCGATGGGTACACATATGTATCGACGTGTCATCTTCGATCGTAATCACTTACCCGAAACCCGTATGATGCAAATGTTTTGAGTCGACCTATAGATTTTTTAACGAGCTGTCCACGCCGATCTCGATATCGCAACAATCTACCTTCACTATAGCACGGATAAAATAAGCAGGCAATGGAACGACATGGCGAAATAACAAGGTCACAAGACTGAAGCATGACAAGCGACGCCCACCAGTTTGGCGACATTTGAGACAATCAGAATCGAGCTTCACATTGGAGGACTAAGTATCATTTACTCCAGAGCGCACAAACTGCTCGAGTCAACAGCTTGTACACACGTCGGATCGAACGGCGAATGTTGATTGACCTTGTTTCGGAAAACACGAGTAGTTCCTGTTTTCGACGTCGCAATAATACATCGGACGAGTTTACCTGACTAACAGCGTCATCTTTTTCCGTGATATCTTTTGCATTGGATTTCTACTTCCATTGCCTGATGCACCATCGCACATACCAACCACTCAGACATACCTTCAATCATCTTTTGTGGTGGATGTCAATATGTTTTGCCGATGTAAATGTCACCGCAACTGCAAGTAAATCGACAGATTACATGAGTGACCGAACATTTTATTAAGTTATGCTCATGAACTCGCTGAACAACGCTGCCTGTTTTAAGTAACAACAGCGGCTCGGTTGTTGGATATGTGTAAGGCTATAATGTCTGGCATTTGTCAGTTGTAATATTGAAAAGTAGGCTCAAAGTAACGTTTCTTAGGTACCATGTTTAGAACAGTCTTGATTGATTGTTTATTACTGTGAAGGTCGAACAACTTGTTGATGTATCCGTTTGCGAGCAATTTCTTCTTAAGCGATCGTCAGCACAGATCTAGCTTGTTTTGTGAAGCAGTAGACGCATCAAGACACTCGTTCGTCCGGAAGTGGTCTGTTGTGCGCTGAGCATTGTGTTGCGCCATCTTGTCGTCTGGTAAGATATCTAGAGCAGATAGACTATCGACTGTTTGTTCTTCGCGAGAAACAGATAACATAGGATGAATGGGACTCAATGGAGTTATAGGTGAATCAAAATGAATATAAGTGGTAAATGTCATGTATATCTCTTGTGGGTGCAACACCTATAGCGTCAGACATTTCGTCATCATCATCATATCACCCATGAGGCTTACTAAAAGGTACTGTGGCTCGGATCGCCGCTGACTTCGACAGTGACATGGAATATCCTAGAAGATAGCGTTACTAATAAGGTTAAAAATCTTTTTTTTTAAAAGACTAAGCAGAAATGCTAGAAATGGTGTAGATGCAGATACGCCATCGACTGCGACACACCGCCATCTCGGATAGCGGTTTGAGTGATCACAAGAACCTCATCCAGGCAGGCCACACCTATCCACTTTGCTCCGTGGAGCAGTCATAGTCTTCATATTTCTTTACTAGGTTGTTGCTTGACCACTGTGGTTTCACCCAACTGTTGGTGGTCTCAGTATATAGTGCCCGATACAGTCAGCTATCAGATGGCATGCGGAGTACGTGACCAAACCATCGTAGACTGTGCAGCCCGATTAACTGACCGATTGATCGTGCATCCCGAGCGTTCCGGAATGCACACCGGCGAACGGTCACATTGCTCACACGGCCAGTAAACTCAGTGTGGATTAACTGACAGAGACAGCGATGGTCAAACACAGCAAGTCTGTTGATATCGTCCTTGCGAATAGGCCACGTTTCTGAATCGTACAACAAAACAGAAAGTACACAGCGCTTGTTCATGATGTTTATCGACGTGACGGAAACCTGGTTCTGTCGCAATTGAACAGCTTTTTCGGAACATACCTCTCTACAACATGCTTTCAAAACTGCGGCGATTTGTTCCCAATGTGCGTTAGGATCCCTCACCTGACTCGAACTGGGCAACTGGTTCACCAACGCCTCCTGGTAAGCGTTCTTCACACTTGTCGCTCGAATGCCAGTTAAGTACATTGCATTCACGAGCGTATGTCCTATGTGCAAATGACAAAACAAAACTTGCACGCACAACAGCATGATCCGAGTTAAGGTAATTACTCCAATCGACAGGAGAGTCCTTAACATGTCCATGGATGAGAAGCACGCGGAGGTCTCCATGTAACACAGTGCTGCTTCCTGTGTTGAAATGCGGTGCTCGAAATATAGAGCCGTAGGATGTGCACAGCTGAAGCAGTCTTTCTCTATTGTCGGTGCGTTATGCCCGGACATCAACCATACCTCCCAGTGGTTTCTCGTCTGAAGAAAGACAATTAAGCTTAGCATTAAAATCGCCCACTAGTATGATGATGTCTGAGTGTTTCGGTTGCCTCAGAAGGTCAACTAGAGCATCATAGAACGCATCCTTGGTAACATCCTAACAGTTGTCCGTTGGAGCGTACGCCGATATGATGAATACACAACGTGTTTCTGATTTGCGTTGACAGACTTTTACCGATGTATTGAGTCTGACAGCGCACAAGCGACTGTTCACTGGGATCCAATCGAGCAAACATTGGTCTGCCCTGGGACTCAGTGCGATTCCCACTCCAGCTTGACCACGATATTCAGTTTCGGCGTCACCATTGACCCTAAGAGAGAAGCACTTGAATCGACATTTATCTAGAGATGAGCTCAAATGAATAACAGCGCTAGAATCGTAGACTCGCGTCTCCGACACGCAGCACACATCAAGCGCCAGACTTAAGAGAGTACTTGCCAGAGCAGTTTGCTGACCGACTTGTCGGAGAATGCGGACATTGAAGGCGCCAATGTTTACCAGCTGTCTTGGTCTCAGAAAACAACTATCGCCCAAAGTCACATGAAAGTCAGAAGAAATGAGGGGTAAAACAGTAGGAGGAAGTTCCGTTGGGTTAGTGATCTTAATATCGAGAGAACGATAACTTCTGATACTTCCCGGTCGTTTATACCGCGGAAGGGGTTGATTTGAGGGACCCAACCCCGAGTCTCTGACTCAAAAGTCTGACCTGCGAGACAACAGGATATAGGGTTTTCTTGGGGGAACCCCACCCGGAGCCAATGACTCAAGAGTCTGACTCACTTGGCAGTGAGGGGCTTGCCTAGCCCGAGGGCGCAGTGAATAAGACAATGACGTCTCGTTCTGAGCACTGCTGCGCGCAGTGGATGTACTATAAGCTACATCGGGATTTTGGGTGATATCAAATGTTTTTCGACCGTATTGGATAATACGCCGGCGGTCACGGTCAACCGTTGGGCGATCGGAGTGCTCTTTGTTTGAGGGTACCTTTTCTAACGCCCTTCTTTCTGATACGGAAGACAGCAGTGCCGCAACTATGAAAATAGTTCTGCTGTATGCCCATAGGTTCGTGCCTCGCTACCTAAACACTCCTACACTGTCAGTAGTGCGACATACAATCCCATGAGTGTAACTGCTTTTCGTCTGAGTGCACTTGTTTGGTCTCTCTGACAAGGTTGCACCTGGTGGGACCGAATTCCTGATCAGCATAGCCCGCCGGATCAAAACGGCATACAAGCCCGATCATCTCGTGGAGGTAGCAGTACAGGTCAGGCGTCTTCACTGTTTGAACCACAATACTTTTTCTAATGTGTGCGATCAGAATAGTTTCCTCCTCATACTGAACCTTGCGTCGTAAATGCTACGTGTCTGAAGCGTAACTAGTCTGTACGCCGCAATGATTGAAGGTCTACTTTGATACCGAACAACATTGCTGCTGGAGTGGAAGTGTTGGCAAACCCCTAAGGCACAAAACACGCGATGCGCGAGTACGCCTTTTTAATAGCGCGATAGCTAGACAGCGGGAGCCGTGCACATGCTGCGTTTGCTCTGGGCCGGCCAAGCGATGCTACTAGTTGTTGTCCTTTTTCGTTGTTGTGTTATGAAACTGAGTTCTGAATCACTATCGTCCAACCATGTACATCGATGGATCTTGGTGAATCGCACAATATTTTCAAACTACCGGAACTTCTATACAAAACATCGTTTTTGTACGCAGTCGGCATACGTGATTATACAACTTATGATAATAGTCTATTTGGTGGCCTTCGTTACGTGGTCTGTCTTATTGTTTCTCAGTCAGTAATGTAAAATGTTGTCATTTCCAGAAACACTGATAACCACATGGTAACCCTCCGTTCTGTACGCGCAATCGGCCGTATTTCGTCATTACTTCTATTTGTGTGACGTTCAACGTCTCTTCCGCTTTTTTCTCATTTTTTTTGCCCCCCACTTCCGGCACATCTCTATTTAATGAACTGTTTATCATAATTCTCAAACAATGTTGTCATAAGAGGCATATCAAACCACTGAAAATCACATCGTAGTTCACAGACCGTCTTCTGTGTTATTTGCTACCATCTTCCATCTTGGCATTTACTTACTGTTCCAGACATATGTCGGAATTTTTTGTTTGTTTGCCTCAGGGCTGTCGACTTGTCGATTTCTTTACCAGCGCCTCCACTTTTCACGTAAACGTGTTCGGTCAACCTCTTGTGAATGCCATATTCGCGGTTTTATTCGTTTCATCTTTCAAGTGGCTTAAACTTATTCTGTCTGTGTTTGATAAAGTTGAGCGTCTAATGTTTTGTCTAAAGCCTTTGAACTTACTGTCAACTCTTCAGAAATTTGTAGTTCACTTTTTATACACCTACGTTATTTTTGCTGGATCTTTTTTATAAGGGATTCGGCGCTTCTGCCTAGGTCTTCCTTCTGTTCTCAACTAGCGGAATTCAACACTTGTCTTCATGTTATTATCTTTGTGCCACAGCTGGGTTTAGAACTTTAGCCGCGCTTTCAGGAGATAACCGTATTGACCACTGCATTATTGATCTCACATTATTCACAACTGATTTATCATATGCGATTTGCCAATGTCAGTTCATTTATCTCTAATGTGAGGTCAATTGCACGGTGATCAACACGGTTGCTTATTGAAGGCGTGGCCAGTTCTGCTCCCGATCGTTGCAAGGATCTGCACTACTAACAAGCTCAAACAATAACGAGACTTGAGTCTAGTGTTTCCTTTCCAAAGTAGTTAACTGAAAGGAAATGTGATCAGTTGTCAGTGATATTCCATTGTTAGCAGCCATATTCTCCTATGCTCATCAATTATCATAGTTTATCGAAACATCTAGGTACTCACAGTATACTTGTCAGACGAAGATTATTCTGATGTTACTCTTTTCTGCATGTAAATTTATTTCATAGTATATCAAGTGCATCTACCAACAGCTTGTTTAACCTTCCTATCGCCGAACAGCGACCTGCAGACTGTCCATCATCTCGTATGTGGCTCGTTTTTTTTGCAGGTCAAACCCAAATCATTTGTCGAAGCATCTTCTTGTCTCAGTTATTGATTATTTTTTTAATCATTGGATCATCATAATTTAGTTAAGGATAATTTTTTAAAATCAAATTCTAGCTTGTTTTATTTTTAAAGTCGGATATATGCAGTAGTTAATTTTTATTTCTGGATGAACAAGGCAAAAATTTGACTTGATATACGAACCAGAAGTGCTTACTTGATAAGGGGCACACACGTATTTTCTGAAATACTTGACCGAGGTTTGTGTGCTCTCTGCTTTTGCCATATTTCCCTGTCCGTTGTTGCCCAGTCCTCGCTTTGTTTTTCTCCTTCAGTCAGTTGTCTCGTTCGGTTTTGTGCGCAGTTGTTGATTCTTATTGTGTGATTACATGTTGTTTTTATCTCTCCCTTGCTTTGTTTGTGTGTATGTGCGCGTGCAGCCTTCCAAACAGATTGAGACTCGTGGAAAAGATGGACGTAGAAGAATTATTCCGAAATTTCTCGGGCACCTAGACAGGTATGTCTGAGCGCACATTTGTTTTGTTAAAATTATTTGCTGTCTTGTTCGTTGCCTACGGTAAAGTTTGTGCCCACACTGAAATCGGCCCAATGACCATTAGGCAAGTTGAAATTGTTGAAAACCAGAGTAAAGCGTTTAAGCATTTAACGTTGCTTTCACCAACGTTTCTACTAACTACCATTGGTCACCATTCGTCGGTTCGGTTGTGCTACTTCGTGTAAATACTGTGCTGTTTATTTTTAAAGTGTACAAAACTCTTAGGTCATTATGTGTTTCACTCTGAAAATGGGATTTGCGTTCGCAATGACTGATAACTGTCTCCATCGTCCCATTTTTACTGCTAGTTATTATTTGCGGAATTCGTTTCCCATCACTACCTATCAGATACTCTCAATCTGTTAATATTCTTCTGACCACGAACCTTACGATAAAAGTAGTCCTGTTCGTAGTACACAGAATTCATACTTGACGGAAGCAACTCAGTTTTGAAAATGCACAGATTGTTATCTATGCTTTGTGTTTCTGTCGGACGTGACCACTTACCTCGCTAGCGATTGTTGTGTTTCTATCACTTCATCGTTATCGTTACACTTGTGCATTCAGTCTTTGTTGTGTAAATGGCACGACGGAACTGAACAGGTTGTCCACTTTTAATCATCAGCCCCGGCGTATGTCTTATTTTGCTTTTGAACCTGCACGAGCATCCATCATGATCATCGGATTGTCATCGAGATTTAGGAATCTAATTCACATGATTGCAAAACAAGACACATAGCTTGATTTCCATACTAACCGGCGAGCACTTTTATGATCAGGTGGTTTGACCATGTAGGCTATTTTGGGCTTTATCCTTCAAGATGAAGACAGTGGCATTGCAGGTTTTTGAAGGCTCTTCTTGATGAAAACGAATACTGTTGTTCAAATTTAACCATTTACGATGCAATCCAGATAGCGCATAGGCGTTCGACCGCACACTTGCAATCTGATTGACTGAGTGGGACCATACCACCACCCACGACCATACCATCCGAGTTCGGCCGGTCGATCGATTTAGCGTGACGCGTCCTGGCTGTCTCGTTAGGGGATGCGCCTCATGAGTCGGCTTCGTTCACTTTATAATCGTGAACAAATTCCCACCATGAGCAAATAATGAGGACTTAACAATTCGTCTCAATTTTTGTCGTGCCAATTATCACCCGTCGGTAATGTTCGAGCGGTCTGCCGGGCAACTAAAAATGTTCACTCTATCGTACATTCTCGTTTTGGTTGCATATCCAAGTATATCGATCATAAATTGTGAGAAATAACAAAATGATTCACGGCTTACTGCGTGGAGCTATAAAGCGTGTTTTGATCTTTAATTCATTTTCCTACTGATAAAGTTAGCTTACGATGAATCAGTTCTTTGTGCACGATCGATATGTCGGGAGCGATCTTGTTTTCACCTGCTGACGTTGCACTTTTTACATTAGGTTTTTACGCTTAGTTCAAATCGTTATCTGCTAGATCGCCCGCTAACGCTGCGTCACGAGATAACTGGCGTGTAACGCAACCAACATTCTTTTAGTGTCAAGGTGTGCTCAAGCTTGAAAACCCTTTCTGGATCTGTCATGACAGTGTACTTAGTTCATGCATTTTGGCAAGGGTTTAATGCATAAATTGGTTATGTTATTCCGAATCACCAAGCAGCATGGGTATCTCGAAAATTTTGAATTGGTATACAACCTTTAATGTCATAGTTACCTGTTAAATTCCGTTTGTTTTATGCCTGCATACTCCTTTTCGAATTACATTCCTCCTTCGGTATTCGATTTTCCTATCACTTCTGAAACAAATCTGTTTGCCATTTTTCTTATTCTATTTCGTTATTTTGCTACCGTTCAACGAGCAATCAGTCAAATGGGTGCAAACATTCTAAACTTCTGGTCTGCAAATTTCCACTTACCAAGCGATTTCACACATTTATTTTGAGCCTTTCACAAGCTAACGAGTATTCACCGTGGTCTCAGAAGGAGTTCTGAAAGATTTTTGTAAACAGTTTATTCTAGTCGCCACCGACGAAATGGTGAACATCTGTTTCGTTATCATTCAATCCCATGAGTATTACGCAAACATGGAATCAGAACCCGCAGTCTGATTAAACTTTCGAATGTTGAACTAAGGTTCTGTGTGCTGTCTTTGATTTTAAACTTCTTTGAACAATTACTAATGATATACAGATCTGCTTCTTGTACATTTTTGCTGATTTTCTCTAAAAGACTGGAGTATACGGTTCTATGTGACCAGTTATCACACGTAGTTCTGTTGCCTAAACAAATTTGAGCGCTGTGCTCGTGTGGTACCAACTTCTACACTCCCCACTTTTCATCTTCTCCTAGTCCGTCCATATTCTCCCAAACAGATATCTCAAATACTAGTGTCCTTTTTGTCCACATACAATGGTCCCATTTCACATCCCTTCATTGAAACCTATTAGGGTGACCGTTTCTGTACGGTCATGTAAATCATCCATAAGATTATAAGATCATTGGAAGGCCATCCCCCAGCTCCGATTGTGGACCACAGTTTTGGCCTTATTTGGATTCGATCTTCCCCTCTAGAGTGATAAAAGCGTTTATTCATATAACTCTGTCCTGCGAAGTGTGGAATTTTGTGTGTGCGAGATAGCTTATCTTATGATTCAGTAGACGTCTCAAATTATCCCACTTCATCGGTTTTAAACAAATTGTCGTCACTCAGTTGTACAGATATCAGAAATCACGTGCCATCCATCCTAGTAATTTACCGGTGTGTGCATCATGCCTCAGTTTCATTCCATTTACCCAATGCAGTCCGTAATTTACCGCTTATCAAATGGTGGATAGTCTTGACACAGTGTTCATGCGATTACCATTTGGACGTAAAGCATATAATGATTGGAGATACTCCTTCGAGGCAGTCTATTACCCTCGCGGACAAATTACAGTTGTTTACTATCAGTAACAGCGTGAACACTTCTGAAATAATTTTTGGAATGTGGTATCCGTTTCGTAATGTTCTGTTAATGGGATGCACTGCAAGAACTAAATTCTTTTCCAAAATATTAACACATGCTCCTTAATGGTGTTTTTTATGTATAGCTGACACATGGTATGGATTTTCCCTCCTCCCACAAAAGAACCAGCATCCAGAAGAGATCAATCTTAGTTATCCTTATCTTTGGAGACTGTTCTATTTTCCTGTTTGCATTGTCATGATTATTGTTGATTTCGTAAGTTGAGTTAGCTGCAGTTGTGTGCACTGCAATTTTCATATTCACTGTCCATAATGATTCATTCGGAGTCCTTCGGCTTCTAATCTTTTTAGTTCGTTTTTTATTAGTCACATTATATCAACTTGTAGCGCTTTTCGAATTCCATTCACTCCTCCAGTCTTGACGAAGACGCCAACTCTAATCCACAGTTCTCGTCGTCGCAATCCAATCAACAAAATAATCGGTCTGCATCAACACCGGATGATTCTTGTTCCAGTGCGATTTCCTTGAAACCCTCAGGGCAGTCCAACCATGTTCCCGAGTCCCCCAAGCTTAATGGTACTACAGTTGAACAAGTAAGGGAAGGCTGTTATCTACAAGTTGGTTGTGGTCGCTCTTGCCGTTCATTTTGAGTGTCATTCCGTATTCACTTCATCATGAGGAGTGTACGGTTATCATGTTTCTACGGACGTTTTTGACGAAGCTGTTTTTTTCTTTTCCACGAGTTTAATGTCGTTGGTCACTTGTAACTATGCCCTTTTCAGACCGTTCAGCTAGTTTTACTTATTGTACAGCAAAGAGCATTATTTTTCATTTTCATTGGGTTGATTTACGTCTTTACAGACTCGTGAACTAGGCTTGATCGCTATTGTGTCATGCTGGTCCATTTTATCTGTTCTGTGATACCTTTGCCTCCCGTTAGCATAACCTTACTCTATGGTATCTCTTGTATCAAATGACTCCTAATTCACTGCAGACTGATTTATTCGTTCCATTTCCCCCCTGCTCCTTTACAGACACAACGTGATATAGGCGGTCAGAAGTCGTTACCTTCTGGTTCGCCGTCTGCAAACGGCTACACATCAGGATTGGCCTGTGATTCAGGAACATCTCCGTGAGTTTTTCGGTTGTAAGATTCATTTTGTTACATTTCTTGATGTGCGTACTTCCTGTACTTTTCTTTTGGACTGTGCATTGGCCAACAAGACTTACAGTGAGTATGCGACCCTAGTTTTGCTCTGCGAATTCGAGACTGCATACACAGTATTCGCTGGTATATAACCTCGTGTGGTTGGGTCCGAATTTGACTTTCTAGCTCTGGCATATCATAAAGTCTGTTAATCAATGAACTGTTATCTAAAACTTACTGTTTGCGAAGAACTTCCAGACATTTAGATCATTTCTTCCATTATATTCATTCTTTTAGCAATTCAGCTTGATATCATATTGCGTTTTTCGTTCTGGCTGAATGACGTTATTGGTCAAGAGGCTCCAGCTAACGTGACCGGTGATTTATTGCCTGCAGGGCATTCAAATGGGTTTAAGTGCCATTCGCACATCGCGATGGCTTCCTATCACAAACCTAGTGTTTGAATGGGCGGTACTGCTGTATGATCATAAGATCTATGTGTTCTGCGTTGATGATGTTCACAGGATATCTGTTCACTCATCACTGTTTACAGTTCGTTGTCCGTGTGTAGTGGTAAAATTATGTATGTTACAACGAGACTCGTCAACGTGTGTTGGAAACAGATTGTCTTTTATCAGCCGAACTAAGTTCACTTGATCAGTTCAAGTGGCCTAACTTCGTTTCACCTCTGTATGTTGTATTTTTTCTAGATTTTTATCGCAGAAGTGACCAACTTTTAGTAATTAATACTTTTTGACCGACATAATAAAATTTGCTTTGGAAAATGTAGTTTTACTAATTATTGCCGTTTCATCTTTAGTGACAAACCGGCGGAACAATCGGCAAAACTTTCAAAGGAACCAATCAATACCATTTCGTCCAATTTTTGTGCCCCACCATCGTGTGTTACCATCTCGGTGAATGGACCGTCAACACCATCCAGGGAAATTTTGTCCACCGGTTCCAACAATCAGAACAAACGTTCCTTCACAGAAACAGAGGACGATAACAATGCTCCGGGACAGGCCTCTGATGAAAATTCAAAAATAAAATCTCTCACTATCGGTAAACAAAAAAAACGTCGCCGTGTTCGACTTTTTGATTCGAGCGATGAGCCTGTTTCCGTGAACATCAACGAGAAAAAGCCTGCAGCGCAGACCAAAAGTGGTTTTAATTCGTTGTCAGAAACTGGACTCACACACTCCTCTCCAAGGTCTAAAGGACAAACTGTTGTAGATTCGGACGCAAGTAAGACGGTAGTCTATTTGGCTTACGGTTTGAATTATGATTAGAGGTACATTCCTAAAGTCCGTTTGCATCGTAACTCACCAATAGTAATTTTCGTTTGGATGTCTTTATGTCTGACCGGTTTTTCTCACATCAACTGCAATCATTCCCATAGATTTCTGGTTACACTAGGAAACGATCTACCATTTTAAGCTGCACATATGTTCATTTTAAATGGAACCCTGACGATGTAATTACCTGCGAGTTTTTTTTATTTTGTCAACAGCAAACGCCCACGATTCTCGACTCCCGAGTGCTACAGCTAGCTCTCTGCCATCAGCCACCACACTGCCATTAATCACAGTGCCTGATCAATTAGCTAACGAGTCCAAGGTAAAATTTGTCTGCTCGCATCCTGTTGAGGGTCCCATTTTGATCGAACTGGCTGGGCGTTCACCTACACAGAGTTCCACGCTCGGCTCTTCTCGTCTAGCTGTTGGCCCGCAAGCTGAACCGGGCATCTATCGAGTTACAGCATATAGGAATGACCGCACTCTCTGGGAAGTTTTTAGTGAGCATCGCTTGACATGCTACGCATACACAGAGTAAGTTGTTTCTTGACGAACTGTATCCACCGCACCTATCCACCTGTCTTTTTAAACGTTTGCTGCCTCATGGGTCTTTTACGGGAAAAATTTGTCAGGTGATTGAAGCTTGTATTAACCTGTTCCTGTGCCTCTTTGTTATTCCGTCACACTAATCCGCCAGCTATGTCTTGGTTCCTTGACTGCTTCACATGCTATTGCTTACAAAATTGTCGTCCTGTATTCAATGACTTCCCACTAAAACCAAACTGTTGAAGCTGTAAAAAGATGGGTCTAATTTATCTTATGCTGCCTGCATAGGTGTTTTTGGATTGTGTACGATGGATCCTGTTGCCATAATGGCCATTTCTTCTTCACGTTTGTGGACAACATGAGCTCTAATGCATCCGTACCCTAAATAAACATCGCTACTATCCAGTATACGGTAAGTTAGCTAGTGGTAGGAAAAAACATTTTCCTCGCGATGCCTGGCGTTTGTTTTCCTGAGTCCATAATTTTTGTGACCTTTTACCATTCTAAAACCGGCATGTTCTCCTCCTCACTTTTTCCCCGCTGGGCTATCCTATATGTGTGTTACAGCTCACTTTGATTAATATTACAATCTACCTATGGTCTATTTTTTCTTGTCAACTTTAGCTACATGATTTTCATCGGTGATGTGAATGGTCGAATTCAAAGCCTCCACAGTAATGGCACACGCGTTTGTCCGCCACTACTTTTGAACTCCTCCGTGCATCTTCTTTCCCTCACTACGAATGGCACTGCTGACAGATCGGTTTCGGGCTCCACATTCAATCCTGGCTCAACTTGTGTCGGTCCAACGGGCTTCAGTAGACTACACACGGTTGTCAGCGGTGGAGATACACAGAATTCACAGCATGCACTCGTATCCAGCCAACAAACTTCTGTCACTCACTATCGCCTGGTGGCGTTGTACAAATGTGGACGATTGCTCACTTGGCACATCAGTTTACCATCGGAAGCTCATATACCGAACTCTGTGCTTTACTGCCCGTCCACTTTCCCACAGTTGATCGTAGAAACAAACCTCCGAGAAATTATTAAGGGTAAATTTATCTGTTTTCGTTGTCGCTGCTCGTCCTAGGCCCGTTCGCTGAGAAACGTGTTTATTCTCACTTGACATTTTCCATCCAGGACCTCCTGCTTCTCTGTCAAGTTACTCCTCGTTGACGTTCAGCTCAGACGGTCATCCCGTTGTCCACCGTCGGGACGGTTCCTCCTACTTGTTTCATATGGATAGTCGAACATGGTAACTACTTGTTTATTTTTACGGTTGGTAAAGTGTTCATGTGAGGAGATCCGTATGTTTGCAATAGTTAGTGAGTTGTCTCTATTTCACCCTTTTTGCACTCTACCAACTGAATCGGAAAACCTAAGCAGGGATTTGGAAATCTCTCAACAAGATTACTTTATTACAACGGAAAGTGGTCTCCGCCATTTTGACTTTTATTACACGGGGGTTGATTTGCCGGAGAATGATTTATCCATAATCCAAAGATCTTTTGTATACGGTGGGTATGAAAGTGAACTTAGAACTGGCGATGTGCTGAACAATTGTTTTTTGATCACACTTTCATCGTCACATCATTACTTCTGTCTTAGTGAGAATATTCCGACAAGTTGAGAGTAGTTATTCACGAATGGTACGCAGCTATTTGTTGACACAACTTTTAAAAATTTTGAAATTATTGAAGAACTTAAGGGAATTTCACAATTTTCTTATCCTAGGAAGGCGTAAGGGAGAAAAAATTTGAGTACGACAACGTGACAATGCCACCTGAGATGGATGACTTACCGTACATTAACATGTAGAACAGCCAGAAAAAATCTGGAGAGAATTTCATCTTGCAAGCTTGAAAGAGCATTTTATGTGATAATAGAGATCGAAAGGGGGGAAAAGCTAGATAGAATTTTTGTGGTGGGATGGATGACGAGGATTGGAAGTTGTAAATGCTTATATAATGAGACATATGGCCTGGTATTTAACACGATCGGAAAGAGAGGCATTCTTGAGATTCCCCACTGCAGATATACAAATGGTATGAAATGTAGGACTATAATTATTTGAATCCGAAAAATTATTGAGTCTCTGAATGGAAGTAACAAGAGGTTATTTCCGAGATGCGATGAATGCACTGGGTGCAAACGATGGCTAGTATAAGCACTCCATGATAGGCTCCAGTTCAGCAGAGCACCTTTTTTTTGGCAAAATTGAAGGAATAACTTTTGGGTCTGTGGGCTTACCAATCTTCACTACTTATGGGGCTTGACGAACATTACAAGTGGTGAAATTACATGACTGGTCAGGAGTAGATGGGATAGTGAATAGGTATTATAGTTGAGTTGTAAGCAGATAGATGACTGGGTAATTCAGACCTACCGTTTCGGTGAAAAGGTGGTTGATGCCAGCTTTCAAAATGGGAGAAAAACAGTTAGTTGAAAAACCATCTTTTATCAAGCTTTCGAACGATCTGCTACCAGCGGTAGCATCAGTCAATTCATATAACTTACTGTTAACGAAACGTTCCCTGGCTTTTTCAAACGTTTTTAAACAAGCATTACGATCTGCAACGAAATCTAGGCTGGAGAAAAAATTGGGTCGGTCGCGCCATCGCTTACGCTGACGAGTTTTTCTTACGTAAGGAGCGGAGGAAAAACTGACTGAATTATACGGGATGGGACATCTTATCGAGGTTATGGAGATAGGAATTAAATAAATGCACTCTGTAAAGGAAACTTTTGTTGTTTGAGAAAGAAGAGGGTTCCGGAGGATCATAATTGTATCAAGCGACTGCAGCTGAATGTCAGTGCATTCTGTTTCGATGGTCCAGAATGGCGAGATGTATTCATGGATGCAGGGACAGTATAAAAATACAGTTACTAACAACATGATCTGACAAACTAGTTTGAGAATGCTGATTACTGTGCACATCAATGGGTTGTTGGTGAGGGATAGATCAAGGTTGTGTGAGTTGTTTTCTCGACAGGGAATCATACTAGGAAATGTGTCAAGTTGGGAGAAGTCGTTTATACTGGGAAACCGTTCCATGTACCGGCCTGATTGGTCTATTCCCCATGAGGCTTGAAATTATTCGGTGTTATGAACGTTAAAAACACCAATGAGATAGATTTCAACATTGAGTATTCGTGTCTAATGTGTTTGCTAGATGTATTGGTTATGGCAAAACTTTCTGTAACGAAACTGCTGTTCGGTAAACGATGGACACAACACAAATATTTGTTTCATTGCGGAGATTGTCACCTAGAGAATTTGAAAATCAGGGGGACAAATCCGTAAAAAGATTTACAGGAAATAAATGACCTATGTAAGCGCACATTCTGCCTTTGAAATGGAACTAATGAAAGAGGAAGCAACCCATCTATCAGAGATGAACAGGGTGCTTTTCATCGGTTATTTTGGTTCCGGTCAAGATAAGCTCATCACGATTAGTTGAGGTTAGATGGTGGTTAACCGAGTAAGCATTCCAATTAATACCATGATTACTACAGGAGGAAGGCGTTGGGTTACTTTGAGATTCGTGGAAGCAAAATGAGCACAGCGGTGTTGGCAGTGAGTTGCACATTCATCTTTTTTCTTGAAAATAAACCGGCAACCCAACGCGGAAACCCGGAGTGACGAATAGACAATGGTGACATCCTGGGCGATGACCAGGGGCGTCCCTGCCTAGGTAATGGTCGCCTAGTAAGATTTCTTCGGACAGTTACGCAAAAATCTATCCGTTTGTGCTGCTGACTAATCACACCGATCCCGACTTGTTTGTTTTAGCTGAGGAATCATTCTCCTGAATTAAATTAATCCATCTGTTAGTCGCAGAGTCGTGTATCTTTCTGACGTGACAGTATCATCTATCTACTGTCTGATTTCAGCCTCTATTCCAACCACAGCCGCTACTGTTTTTGTTCATGTTGGCATCTCTTTAAATACAACTAAATCTTTCCCGCTTCTCTTCGGCCTTGTGAGATCTCTCAAATGATCATTCCATCTTCTAGGACATCCATATCAGTGCATAATTAAGACTGAAGGACTTTGATCATGCCGTTAATTGGTTATTGACTTCGTGACTTATGTGCGGGCGTTCTGATAAATTTTGAGTTTTTCAGTGTTTGGCTATCTACTTAGAGGATTCTCTCGAGTCAGTACTTTATTTTACGGGACGTCGTGTTGCAATTATACCCATGGACTTTTATTTATTGATTCCACTGTCAGTCAGTTCCGTTCATATTTGTTCATTTTCTTTCCTTTCTGATGCTCCCGTCATTCACTTGCATTGCAGCAGATTCGGAACACAGTAACAATTGAATCATACCGTTATCTCTGGTAACAATTTTTCACAAACCCATTTTTCAACTCGTTTCTGAAAGAGTGGCCTAATATTATTACTTTTCCGTACTTGATATCGTTTTCTGTTGTCACACTGTCCTTTTTTTTCAAATTTCTGTTTATGTTTCATGCCCTCTCTGAAATAGGTTCCCTTAATTTACCTGTGATTGTGTATTTATGTTGAACCTCACAGGCTACTCAGAAAGCATGTACGGTAGCATGCGGCATAAGGGTGCATAGGTTTAATAAACATTGGATCTCAGATAAATCTCTGGAGTTGTTAGAAGCCAGACGGAGGGTTCCTTCTGGTAGTGCACATAATAAGTCTAGAAGGGGTTTCTGTAGGAAACTGAAACGTAGTCTAAAGGCTGATCGTGAGGCTTGGTTAGCGGAAAAAGTTTAGAAAATTGAAACTTTTTTGCCTCAGGAAACATCGGCAAGCTCTTTAAGCTGATGCGTGCTACTGGTTCCAGGCGACCGTCTGTCATTGAAGCTATCAACGAGGCAGATGGCACACTAATCTATGATAAGTCCTGAAGGTTAGAACGTTGGACGGAACACTTGAGGGTCAATTTGGCTGACCTCCTGCTTTTACCGTTATGCTACCACAAATTTGTGATGTAACGCCCTGGTCGGTAGATTTAGAACCACCCACTGAGACTGTGGTTCGCAATTGCATCTCAGCTCTCAATAGTAATAAGGCTGCTGGTCCAGATGATATCATGCCGGTACTTTTTAAAGAAGGTGGAGAGGTGTTACTTGAGGCCTTGACTCAGCTGGTTCAACTTGTGTGGATGACGGAGACCATCCCTCCGTGCTGGGGTCACGCGATAATAGTTCCTATATTCAAAAAGGGTATCAGGGGCTCTTGCGAAAACCATAGGGGAATTAGTTTGACCCCAGTCATTTCTAGGGTTCTGGCATCCATTATACTCCATCGACTCACTGCAGTTCGGGCGTTAAATATTAGAGAGGAACAGGCAGGTTTTCGTCCTGGTCGGGAATGTATAGATCACATTTGTACCCTTCGTCAAATTTTGGAGCAGCCTCATGTGTACCGCCGGTTAACAATTGCCGTATTTCTCGACTATGAAAGTGCGTTCGATTCGGTGGTTCAGTCTACACTTTTAGAGTCGCTTACACGTAGGGGTGTACCGACCGAGTATATGATCATACTGTTGGCGCTTTACTCCCATACTTCTGCTCAGGTTAGGGTTTACGGTGAGCTGTCTGACAATTTCAGCACCAGGAGCGACGTTCGTCAAGGCTGTCCCCTTTAACCATTTTTGCTCAATTTCGTCATGGACGAAATAATGGGGGACTGTCTGTGGCACTTAAATGATACCAGCGTGGACCTCCTACCTGGTGAAAGACTGACTGATCTTGATTATGCTGATGACAAGGTGTTGCTGTTTGACAACTTTCAAGCAGCGCCAGCAACTCTAAGTGCAATTTCACGTTCTGCTAAGTACTTCGGAATGCGCTTTACAGCCTCGAAATGCAAAGTGCTTCTGCAAGATTGCTGTGATTACGTAGATTTAATGTTAGCTAATGAAGTTATGGAGGTTTTTGACCGGTTTGTATACCTGGGAAGCTGCATAAGCGGGGACGGCGGAGGCGTAGGAAATGAAATAGAGGCGCGTATTTCCAAGGCTAGAGCTGTGTTTACTATTCTGAGGCACTTATGGCGACAGAAGGTATCTCTCTGAAGCTTAAGGATCGTGTATATCAGACAACAGTGAGGGCTGTATTACTTTACGGCAGCGAAAAATGGTCCTTCAGGGTAGAAGACGTGAACCGTCTTCAGGTATTTGACCACCGATGTCTGCGTTCAATCGCTGGTATCCGATGGCACCAGCATGTAAACACTGAGGAGGTTAGGAAGCGGGTGTTTGACACTCATTGCCAAACGAATTCTTTCGTTCAGTCCTTGCACTTGCACATACTTAGGTGGTTAGGTCATGCACTAAGGATGCCAGCTAGTCGTTTGCCACACCGAGCACTGTTTACCGACGCTGCGGCCGATTGGCGTAAGGTGCGAGGTGGATAGACGATGACCTAGCGTAGACAAATTAAATCGTTCATGAAGGGGTTGGTCACGGTAGATCGGGTTCCTCTTCTGGGCTGTTGCCCTCGCGATTCCCAGAGTCGGTGGTTGGAGACGTTAGGTGAAATGGCGGCTAACTGAGCTCTGTGGCGTGAACGTTGTCATTGTTTTGTCGAGTTGTCTGTGAAGTAAGTGCACTTAATGACGCGGGGCAGTGAAAGCCGTCGGGAAGCTGTCTTGCTGATGACGCCTTACTCTCACTTACAGCTTTGTTGTTTGTTTGCAAGTTGTAGGCGCCTTGATGTATGTTTAACCGTAGACGTAGCTGTTTTTAGTGGTTAGGTCCCCTACCCTTTCCCTTTTTTCTTCTCTCTTCCTATACAGGGTTCGCTTCTTCTTCGTAGTTGTGTGGCAGTTAAGCATCAGTGTGAACCACTAATGTATTGCTGTCTATGTAAATGATGATTCCTGTGCTTTTTGATATCATTTGACACCTTTGTCAAATGTTCGTGTGTGTATGCTTGGCCAACTGATCTTATGGTTATTAGTAGAAAAGCAAATGTGAACGAGAGAAGGATTACATATATGAAGTAAATAAAGTATTTCTCATTGAGGTAGAAGACAAATCGGTAAATTCCACGAATATCAAGTTGTAGTCATATGGCGCGTTAACAGAAGTTGGCTCACTGTAATCACCTATAGAAAAACAATTATCCGTACACTTTCTGGTAATTGTACATTTCTGATATGGTCCTACACATGTGATTATTCTAGTTCTATGTGTCGCAGCTGGTCTGTATGACACAAAAGCTTGTTTGTTTGTTTGTATGATACAAAAGCTTATTTTCTTTAAATTCAGGTTCGAATTATTTGACGCATCTAACAAAACCCGATGTGCGGCTGCTTCTAGCGCAATACGAAACTGTCCATTCGGTCCGCTGGCCTCTTGTCAACTGTTAAACAAAATTGTGTCTCCACAACTAGGATCTGACAAGCTGAACGATTTGAGGTAAACAAGAAGTGCCTCACACAGTAAAACCTATTCTCTTTGTTTATTGGTCGCTTACTGTTTCTACCGTTGTTGTCCGTCTCGCTTGTGACCTCGTTTGTTGCTTACCTGTAAACTCCTTTTTGGTGTGAAAGCTGAACCGCTTGTTTTATGAGTCACAGTTCTGTTTGGTACTTTTTATTGCCCCCAACCTACAGTCCCGCTTTGACTAACCACGTGGATTTTCGGATTTGTAACATAAATAATCACAACAATGGATGAGTGCGATTTACCCGTTTATTGTCGTGTATGACTGGTTTACCACGCGTACTAGCAATTTAATCACTGTGTTAGATGGCACCTGCATTTGAATTAACACCCGAACGTCGTATTTAATCTACTTCTGGTGTAAACTTTATGATCGGGTCGCTCAGTTATAACGACCCTTGCGTGCTAACTGCGCGGTTAAGAGTTTGAACAACTTCTTGTTTCTAGGGCTAACTTACTTCACAATGTCATTCAGCCCACATATGACCTTGTGTATTGCATGACAACGAACCCTTTGTGAAGCAGAAGTTAGAGATGTGACGTTGTTTGAACCTGTAGTAGTACGACGAATTGGGTTTACAGCCACTCACCCTGCTTCATGACCTACGTTACACACAACCAGAACTCAGTGGTGATGTGTATACGGATACGTATTTGTAAAATCACGAACAAATTAAGTACGTCTGCTACTCAAATTAAAGTCAGATTGGGCCACATTAGGTTCAAAGTGAACTGTGCTTGACCAGAAGGCCACAACTTGGAATCTGCATGTCTCACCTACAACTTGTTCCATTTGTATTCGGTAATTCTAAAAGTTAAACTTATGCGATTATTTGCAGAAGTATGTCGCAATTGTTGTGCCTATCCTTCAACGAGCTTGTTCGCTCTATTCCCAATGAATAGCCATATATGCTTACACACTCACAGTAATGTCTGTCCGGTTACGTGACGGAAAAGTTAACTTGCTTAAGGTGTAATTATCACGATGTGATCAGATAATCTCATATTTGTCCTGACTTACTTGCTTGCTGATGTCAGGTTTAAATAGTGAACTTTGAGAATAGGCAATCTTATTTACCGTGACTGATACTGCTTCAGCATTCACGTCCAATGACTTGTTGGGTAACGGAATCCACTTCGGTTGCAATGAAATAATTGAGCCGATGGGTACATGGCACTATGACCATGATTCTTCAACTTGTACAACGCAATGCTATGGATTGGATTAGTTATTTACAATTTGTTGAGATATCTCTGATCAGTGTTGTACATTTTTATAACTCGCCAAGGCTATTTGATTTAGGTTAACGAAAGTTTTCCTCTCCGTTGAGTTGGAATGTCAAACATGCTGATAATACACTCGAGGTCACTGTTTGCATAAACAAACTACTGAACTGTTAAACGGAATGCATAACGAACGAGGTTTTGTCGCAAAAGCAAATGTTATCTGGGTGGGGGTTATAACCAAAAGTGCTCCCGCAAGCTAATATTTAAATCAGTATGTTTTATAAAGCTTCCGTAAGGGATGTTTATGTGGAATAGATAACCCCTTCCCACTGTTCACCCTTTTTCTCACTGTGCATGAAAAGTAAAACTCTTGTTGGTTGTCCTTACTCTTGAGCTAGCGGGCTGATTTTGTACAACCGAATAAAAGTGTTTGTCAGCTGCTTCAAAAAGAATACTCTAATTACTGTCCGTGATTGGGTGTCGTGCGAACGTACATCGCAAATTCGATATGTTCTCTGTTAGTGAATCGGTTCCGTCTGAATGACAGTCGAATTTTTCTTACTTTCTGTGGTTTGCATCATGCGGTTCTTTTGTATTGCTAGAAGTAGATTAATTCTGTGTATACAATAACTTGGTATTTACTGCCATTGTCTGATAAACTTTAGTTCCGGCTTGATGTACCCGGACGCTTCTATTTAACTTTCTGACTGTAGACTGAAGTCACATTCGGATTACCCAATACCTAGTTGTTTGCTACCGTGCAACATACTGGATCACTGTTGAGATGATATTGCCAGGTTGGTTGAACGTAGACAGAAATATCTGAGATTGTGTGAATTAGAACCCGTAACCGTGCTATTGATGATCGTCGTTATTACCCCCCATAGTACTTTGGGAACGTGGGCCAGTGCATCACATGACCACAAATTAGTATGTACTGTACACACCGAAACACTTGGTCAACTCGCCTTTTGCGTTATTCTTTCTCAAAATTTTATTCTTCTGATGAATTGTCCGACGTTATTCCAGTTGCTTCCATCTAACATTGATGCATGGTTGATTGTGGAGAAATATTCTGTGCATTTTTTCCTGATGATAATGTTTTCCAGGTCAGATAATTCACCGGCCGATCAACGTCTTATTGTCCAACGTTTTCTCGAAGCTCAGACGCATAATGCCAAACTCTTCGGCTCTGCCACCGAATACCGATATTGGTTCAACAGGTGGTTCCGCACCCTCGTTGAAGACAGTAAGTGGTGACTTCTTCTTTGTCAAATTGTTAATAGACCGGTTTTATTTGCCCTCATCTGACCGCTTGAGATGTGAACTCAATGTGGTTCATCTGTCTCCGATTACTCAACGTTTGTTCTGTAATTGTCGCGGTTTTTCCAAACAAATATATTGGACTCATCGTTGAAGAACTCGTTGTAGTTTCATTTGATAACACCTATTCTACTACCGTTGCGCTATTCAGAACGGTAAAGTTTCTTTACCGATGATTGTTTAATTATCTAGATTATCTCCGGTTCTATTTATCTCTTCTGCTTACTTCTACCGTTTTTTTCACATAATTCGAGCTGAGTCCGACTGTGGGATGTTTCATCCATAACTTCAAAAATTTATTATGATATTTAACTGAGATAGACAAAACGAATGCAAGCCACATTATGATTTCCTAAACTTATGGCCGTTATAAAAAGCAAAATATGGTTATATTTGTAAACGGGCAATTTATTGTCCACGAACTTTATAGTTTGCAGGCGTATCGTAATAGTTCGTTGTAGTGTTAGGTCGTTACGTTGGCAACTAGTGCAATGAAAGGTTACAACTTTAAATATTTTCAAACCCTGCTGGGTTTTTTCTACATTTAAAAGTGCATCAAGGTTGATTTCGTCATGTGTAATCCGTAAATGTTTTCGCATAGAGTTAACGGTTGTGTTAGATCGTCACAGGTGTGCTACTGTGTCCCTAAGTTACTTGGGCCTATTAATCTCATAGACACGGTTCCAAAAGTTATCGCTATTTTACAGACCTAGCTACTCCCCGGATCGCCAGCAAAACTGATAACCACGCAGAAACGAGCGTTCGCCTTTTCGATCGAGATTAGAGGCAACTTCGCAGTTTTTATGGGCGAAGTCACTTTCGGAAGATGACTCAACAGCAGTTGCTCTCTAAAACTCTCTCTTGGTTTCAATCTGTTGGTTCCCCACATATCAGCAAAAAGATGGGCACGTCTGCTATAAAAAACACCAGTGATCAGGAATATATATGTGACTACTGGGAAGCGGTAAAATGCATAGAATGAGGTCAGACGGGGTTGATATGTATGTGCGTACTTTTAGGTCCATGGAGGACTACGGCCTACAAATACATGTAGTTGTTTCTGTACTCACAATCGGCACCCTCAAAGGAACGCAAGGAGTGTGGATAAGTGTGACGCCTGATAATTCTGAATGTCATGTAGTGATTAGTCCGATGACGTGTAGCCAGTATACGTCTGGCGCTTAGCAGAGCTAAAATTTTCAAATTGAACACCATCCACACTTGATCACAGCTTTCGCATTCAGATAAGCCTCTCGGCCAATTCACTTCGAAAGGAAGCACTAGACTCGAGTTTCGCTCTTATAAGAGCTAATCAGTCGTGCATATCCTTGTCCGGATCGGAGTTTGCACCCTGACCCTTGTGATTGTGAGATTAGCATGTTGACCACAACGCCAGTAACTTCACAATAGGCATGACCGAATAACGCCCAACCACAACCTTGTGTTCAGTTTGCCGGATCATTTAGAAGGAGTTAGCCAAAATGTTTATGTGAATGTGAAGACTGCGATCAAGTATGAGTGATATTTAATCTGAAACAATCTAAATTCCCCCAAACGTATATTAGGTGTGAGCCCGGAGTGATCACGTTGGGCTGCACAGTCATATTATAGACTTCTTTTGACAGGTAATCTTTCAGACGCCTGTTGGTTCTGGTAATATAAATTTTACTGCAGTTGTACACAACTTGGTGAATACATTGAAGGTTGGCTCTATTGAGTTGTTCTCAGTCGATCGACGCTATACGTAACTTCGATCAGTGACCACAGTTTCACTTGTGTCAAGAGACATTTTTACATTCAAATGGTACTTTTATGTACACTTTCCTCTATTCAACCGCAATGTCTTTATTTACTCCTGTCCGTTACTGGTCGTGTCTCATGAGGCCGTTCTATATCGTTTACTGTTATGAGCGGTCGAAATTCATTGATTGTATTACATTTTTCCTGGAGTTTGTTTGCGGAGCTGAGAGAAGTTGTAAACCCGGAGGGTTTCATGAAGCATTGCTTGCCGGACGTATTTTTTTTATATGAACCTCATCAGTGTAGATTGTTTTTTATTGTAGGTTGGAAATTTCTCTTTGCTGGCATAACGGACCCACCGCCATGAACTTAGAGATTTAATTCATGTCCGGCCTATGTATTCTCTGATGACACCGTTTGCACGTTATGTCGCAGCAGGCGGTATCTCTTGAAATCCACCTAGCTTGTTAACTTCCAACCGGAGTCATTCTACTCAGATGCCAATTTTTATTTATATATCCTTATAGTTGGTCATATCTTTATACTATTTTCTCTACTTTGTTTTTCTAGATCAAGAAGAACAAATTCGACGAATATGCCAAGATCTAATCGGCCCAGTGTTTGGAAATGCCCGCTCCTCATGGCAGCCAACTATCAAAGTGAGATATTTTGATTAACACTGTGCTGTTTTCTAAGTCAGTTCCCTTGTCTGTACTGAGTATCGTGTATTTCACACTCTGACCCCTTCACCGTGCTTATCGTTTTTAGGGCATTTCAAAACACGAGTTGATGAAAGAACTACTGACCCTGTTCGCACTGAATCTTCGGCTTCAACGTCTATACGTAGAAACGAAGGAAACGCTAGAACAATGTCAGTTGAATCACACTTCTACTCTCTATCCCTGACTCGAATTTTCATCTACTCATATCTGTCTTATTTTGCCCGGTTCCACTAGCATTTTGTCTTATCAGAGCAACAAGTCTTCCGTATTTTCTATGATCATTTAATTTCGCAAAAATACAAAGAATGTTTATGTGTATACATGACAAGTTGCCACTGTTCGTTTACATACCCATCTCGCTATCGGCCATTGGTTGTGATGCTCGGTGTGTTTCATCGTGCCGCATTCAGAACAGCCTCTCCGTTCATCGCGAACAATTGTCTTGTGTATTCAATCACCCACAGTTGCAGTTGCTTCTGGAATTCGCAACAAAAGATATCAGTTGTGCAATTGACTATCGGTTTCCACACACAGTAACTGTGGTTATCATGTGAACTAGACAAACTCGGAAAAGCAGATTATAAATCATCTTGATAACTGTGGAGTAAATCATGTTTTTTCCACTTTTGAAAGGATACTGTACTATACATTATCTCGATGCTGACTGATCATTTAGTGTCAACAGAACAGAAGTTGTGGTGATAGTCATGACCTACATTTCTGCTATCACTCAATTGTACACTTCTTCCTGTTGAAAGCATCTTTCTTTGTATATGTGCGTCTGTTTCAACATGACCACATTGGCTATCAAGGTTGTACTCTCGTCTTCATTTACTGTATTATGATGCACATCTTGTACAAACGACTGTGCTGATCGTTGAGTAGCTGTTTCCATACTCCCGCTGAATGCACCATAACAATCGTTGGCAGATCAGTGATTCCATCCGGGTCGTTTCACTCTACCTGGCTATCTGTTTCCTTTCAGTACATGAGCACTAAAGAGGTAAGATAATTGTACTGGATGTGACGACCAAACATGTCGCCAGCTGGTGGCGTACTAGCTATCATGATACAAGTTTATAAGAAGTGAGGATAGGTGCACCCCGCTGCACTAAGAAAATATGCACAAATGTCTTGGGTACGATCATTACTGACTGAGTGGTAGCTCCATTCGACCCTTTCGTGATTGTTGTGCGATTTGATTGCCTAGTATTTGTCCTAACTATATCGAACTATCGTGTGTGCCATGGCATCAAGTGTGTGCTAGGATCACCTCATCACCCCGATTATTTTTAGATTACCACGGTTGCTGTCATGAGTTGGATTAGCCAGCAGATCACCCGATCACAACATCTGTACCATAATTTAAATGTACCACATTTACTCAACTTTTTCACCGCCTATGACCTGCAAGCGATCAAATGGCCATCAATTAACTCATCCAGGGCGCAGTCATTAACCGATTAGATGTGCGTCCATCCACCGATGCTAGGTTAAACGGATCCGCTAATCGGTTCCCTCAATATGTATTTCATATCAGGGCATGTGCTCCTATGCGTCTAGATTTGGCGGTCGTTACGTTCGTTTTTATACAACCGCGTATACGCATGGACAAGTCTGCTAACGAAATTGTGCAGTGTGTTCTGCAAGTCACGATGCAGGAATTGAGGTTTGAAAATGATAGATATTTTAGCACATTCTATTCATGTTATTTATCAGTGTTAGATAGATAAAGGTTTATTGTTCTTAGAAGTCAAATTTCTCGCTTCCTTGGCAGCTTCTCCGTTTACTCACCTGCGGCTGTCGATCGTACGCACACCAAGGATGATTAATATAGGCGAAACTGGTACGCACTTCCACAGTTTAGACGCTTGACTGAGTCTCATGGGTATTATGACTAACAATGCGTCGACCTTGATCAGAGGTTCATGTAGAAAGTGGAATTTCTGGTTGTGTGTACGCGAGTGAATTGCGTGTTGACGATGAACTACCATTATGCAACGATTTTTTAGGTTACCGTCACAGGTTTTGTTAAATGATTTCAGGTTATCTTACTTGTAGTTCTATGATGATGTTAAAAGACACTATTCTGAGGGCGCAAATTATCCTATTATCCGAAAAAGCCGCCTATTGTACACACTGAGAGGCCAAGTTTCCAGACAAAACCTCATAAGAGAATCACACGGTGTTTTGCTGTTACTTCATCAACTCAATTATTGACCTGACCGTTTCTTTGTTGTCTGGACTATGATTTATGAGTCCACCCGGAAAGTGCATTTCACGTTGTGTAAACTGTGCTAAACTTATAGAAGCGATCTTTCTTCAGCATGTAATCTTTCCTAATGATTTTTCGTGCAATACTGCTTCAAGCTTTTACTGACCACAATATCTACAAGCACTCTGCAGTCTGTCGAAAAAGACAACGATAAACTATACGGCCTGGGAGATAGACAGTTTTAATTCGTCCGTTTACTTTCGGCACTTTTTCACATCGTGTCGGCGCGCTTCAGCGAAGCAGTGCGTAAGCAACAATACATTGCCTTTTTCCCTCAAAGCACTATTTTCTTCAGCAAGTGAAGTTAAGATTGAAATTTTGATATACTTGTCTAATCGGCCTTACCAGAGGATGACCTGTTAATTTAGGATGGGGTTTGCAAACTGACTACACGAAAGCTTCAAGTCCATAGAAAAACACCTGGTCTGTTGATGTGTACAGACGTTTCCACAATGTCTCATTCAAAAATGGCACATACTTTTGCCCCAAGGAAGGGTAAAGAAATCGCTTCACTGTGGTATTGATTTCAACCGAAGTCTGCCAGCTTACTTAAGCCGGTTGAAGCAGACGTATCCTAATGCATCGTCAACCGGATGTTTACCACGCTTGTGAAAAGCAAGTTGGGGGTTGCACCAATGACAGTTCTACGTTTACGGTTCGTCCAAAATGCCATTTTTTCATCGCCGAACATGGCAATGCATCGTTACTAGGTTTCAGAAATGTGATCTATTCATTCTAGACGTCATTTGATTTAATGCTGATTCAGCGGAACCAGTTTCATTGTATTGTGCTTCAGCAAACGAGCTCTATCTAGCGTTCATTGTGCAATTGCAACCTTTCACTCGTATCTGCTTCACTTCTGTGACACTCTGACGAGATCAATAGACGGTTATCTGGTTCCAATTCTATACGTCTTCTTTGCTATTAATTCACTTCACGTTGTGCCTATTAAGTAGCGGTGCAGTACATCTTTTGAGAATGCAGTTATCTACCGTCAACTCAAATGCGACTGCTTTCTCAGATGCGTCAAGTTATTGTCTCGTAAAATGTTTGATGACAAACTCGTTCGTTTACAACATCGCGTTTGTGTTACTTGTTGGTCGATACGCCCATGATAGGTAACTGATCATGGTCAGACACGTGACTTTCTCTGTGGGTGTTGCTTCGGTCGCACCAGAAAGCATGATTTAGGCCTGTCACAAGCATGGAACACAGGTTCTTTGTCTGTATAGTTTTACCGCGGCTATTTTTCTACAGTTAAAGCAAATATAAGCAATTCACGGTAGGGTAGTTTTAGATGATCTAATCAGTAATGAGTTACAGTTATAGCGTACGTAAAGTCCATGATTTATACCATATGTCGCAGGAAGTAGCTAGATAAATTGTTTATCCCTACACTTTTATGGTGGGGTTTGTTTGCCTGTCTTCATTGTTTGAGTCCGTTCAGCCGAGTACATGCAAATTCTGAACAGTTATATAATCTTCAATGGAATTATCGCTCATCACTTACCACGTAGTCTCTCAGTTGCTCCTCTCCAAATCTGTTAACAATGAGTTTCATCCGAGAATCAGAAATTAGCTTGGAACGAAGTTCTTCAGGAGGTGGCTGAAATTCATTCGGTTAGAGATTGGTGTGATTAAGTACGAAGCACTTTTACTAATACATTTTCAGACGGTTTATCTTAATTCCTACTCCGTTTGCACATTCTTTCCTATTTGTTTCATTTTGGGACAAATTGGTCACAACGTGAAACTTATCAGCCCGATTTTTTCATGTAAAAGTGTTGTTTCTGCTCTCAACAGACTGACTGGCATTAACAGCCTCAGTCATTCTAATATCTCACAACCTTGGAATTTGCGCGGTTAGTGCACCATCTATAATCATCACCAGCGTTATAGCTGCCATGAACTTGACCAACAAGTATTGTGGCTCGGGCTGCCGCTCACCTCAACAGTGACGTGAAATATCCTAGAAGAAAACGCCGCTAAGAAGGTTGGAAATTAATAAAAGAAGTCTAAGCTGAAGAACTAGAAATGGCACTAAAATGTGTTAGCGCATTCAATGGAACAATGGGTAATTTCTAGTCCAATGAACCTGTTAACAGTTGATTTGTTTTTACTCACCTCCCTTTCACGTTGCAGCGACATAAGAAAATGTCTTTCTGATGTCAGTCACAATTTTTTTTTGCACGCGTGTTCGTTGCATACCTTTATCTGTCCGTGAGATGTTAGTCTAAACTCAGTGCCACTTCATTCAAGTGTACTGTGAATTTCGCACACAACTCCATGTTTCTTTGAACAGCATTTTCTACAGCTCTGTTTGATCTTCGCAGAATCGGTTGATTGAAACGAGCAAGACTGCTCTCCTGGTGAAGGATTTTGATGTTTTAAATGTCAAGTTGTGGTGCACTTTTGCTTATCCGTTCCATTTAGATACTGAGTATCGCCGTTAACCTCTAAGTAGGTTAGAATGAAATACTCTTGTTTTCTTAATAATTCGGAAATATACAGGGCATCGTTCTTTTAATCGGTCGCCTCTAAACTGTTATTGTTGGGACCGCGTACAAAGCCTAAAGGTGGACACACTTAACAAGCGAACCTTATGTTCTCTCACCTTTTTCCGTAATACGTCAATCGCATCGCGCTAGTCCATCTATATCTCTGGAATATGAGGTTGCAGATCCCGTTCGTAAGATTGCAGTTCCTGTATACTGTCTTCAGAAGTTCATTCAACAGATCAGCACTTTCCGGGCATAAATGTCGACGTTCATTTGTCCCTCGTGTGTTACTAGACGAATACCTGTATGTCGCATACCAATCATGATCAAGCACACACCATTCTTTTGCAAGAAGCTGGAAACCAGCAAGCATACTAACAGGTTAAGAGCTCATTCATATAACTGCGCTGGGGACTGAATTTTTTCACATCCCGTTAACAGCAGATATTTTGTGTGATTGGTCCATTTTGCACACTGTCGCAAAACCTATTGCAAAACAAGACGAATTTATTACCACAAGTGTGAGCCAATATATAACGTGCAATTCTTAAGAATCCATTAAACTGAACACAGGTTTGCAGCTGGCACTTGAAGGTCTGCAGGGTTTCTGTGAAAACACTGACACTGAAACTTACTTCATTGTGTTGTTTACAGCTTCTTGGCCGAAGAACAAAGAACGCGTTTGGTTACGTACGCTGGCTTATATGGCAAAGAACGGGACTTAATGGCGTTCATGTTGCGTGCATTGATTTAATGTTTTTATCCTGCTGCATCGTTACACAGCGCTTTTTTTCTTGTGGTTTTTTGACACGTTTACTACTTCAGGTTTTTCAGGTGACTTTATGCTAACGGTAAATTTCACTTTTGTACAGATTGAACATCACCCACAATTAATCGCAGCTGTCGCTTTCTCACAGACTATCTAGTCGGCCCCTTTCGAAAAGAAGCACTAGACTCGAGTTTCGTTTTCATTAGAGCCCGTCAGTAGTGCATATCCTCGCCACTGCCGGGACTAGAACTCCGGCCACGCTTTTCATGAGGCGTTTACCACTGCGCCATTGACCTCACATTAGGCACAACCGAATTATCATATGTGAACGTTCCCCTTACGAAAAGGCTGATTGGAAACTGTATGGGAATGCGACAGCTGCGATCACTTGTCGGTGATGTTCAATCTGTATGAAAACTGAAATCCCCCACCACTCATCACAAATCCCACTTTATTGAACTACGTCGAAGGATTTGTATGCTGGTCTGTATCTCTTGTTTTGTCGTTCGATGCGGAAGCCACACTTGAACGCTCACCATTGCACAATCGATAGAAACTATTGATTATCCCTATCTGAATACGTTTGTATATCACTCTCTAGTACATCTCATCAGATTTGTGCACATTTGTTGGTCTCTAACAACATGTACAGTAATGAACTTCATGGGAAATTTTAGAAAATTTTGGAGCGTGCTCTCTCCTGATGATTGTGTTAATTTTCCGGTGGCTGTTAGCCTACAGAATTTCGCCGCGTAACAGATTTTCTTTGCTGTTCAATGGGCTAGTCTATAATTTGATTGTTCTGCTCTGCAGTTATTACGGTTCTTTGCCTTTCTGATTTGTCGCACTTAACCAGTCAACTGATTTTGTTGGCCTTGAATGCGAAGCTAGCACTTATGGTTTCAGTCTTTTTTTTAAGAAAGCTAGTAGCGCCTTGCCGAAAATGTCAGTATAAATGTCGGAAGATTACAGCATAAAATTTAGCTATGCCACTGAACGTGTTTTGCCTATCAGCCATTGGTTGTTTGGGTGGTCATGATGGCTGTAATTCATGAACAGATTGTTTTGTTCGTACACACGGATTCGGGTTTACCTAGCTTGATCCGATCGTCTAGGTTATTAGCAGATCTGTTCAAACTGATCTCAACCCGTGTTTACCTCACCGAACTTCTAAACAACCCATTACCAAAGTCGGGATTATTATCACTTAGGTGCGTCAGAACCTCGCTGCTGGCTGACTTCAACCTTAATTTGCTCTATCACGGACTTTGCTCGCGCCTCCAGTCAGGTAGCGTTCAAGAGGAACTGCAAGGTAATACAAAACAGCTAAGGGCTGACCAGCACCTATTTTTTCGGATAAAAATATCCTCAATCTGCTATGCTTTCTGGGTCAACTTGTACATAGGTTGCAACTGCCGTAGTCATTAGTTATTCTCTCAGGCTGAGAACAGCACGCATAAGAATCAGTCAATTATAATTTGACAAACTTGTACCGGATGCTTACCACTGCGACAAATTTCCATCTCACATTACCAGCACTCTCGTATTCAAATTTGTTTATCAACAGTCGATAAACGTAGGTGCACAATGATGCGAGGATTTTGAAGTCTTCGTCTGTGCCGTGTCTGTCCGCCTCATTGATATAACGGAATGCAGTCGGTTTCATCAAGATCTGTATG
>JTDE01001568.1:25186-60171 GCA_014338405.1 Paragonimus skrjabini miyazakii | reverse complement strand
AGGCGATTGTCTGACAGAGTGCGTGAACATCATCCTGCATGGTTAAACAGTGGCGTGGCTGAGACGATCTTAAGCGCGATTGTTGCTCATTTGACGGACTCTAATCATTCTGTCAGTGAGAAAAACGCTTTTCAGATTGTCCACCGAGTACCGAGAAATCGATCAAAAGTGGTGAGAGTCGGAATGTTGACCGTTGCCGAGGCCATTAATATCCCATTACGCAACCCTGACCTCTGTGCTCAGAGGAAGTTCGTGTGGACACTTAACCTCACCTGACCAACAATCAATCAAGCCCACGATTTGGAACAGTGATTGCGTAACTGATAACAAACACGTCGTCTATAAACTCTATTGACCGTTTTTCTAACTTACCCCAGTTACTGTGTTCATATTTATTGTGTTGTAATTAGCCTGGTGATCAAACACAGAAAACAAGTCTTGTTCGCTACTTTGTCGTTCTCATGCTTTAGAAGTGTTTTACTCCCGGAAAACTACGATACTCAGACTAGAAGAATTATCAGATAGTGTTGGGATTGCTCTGTCTGACATTTACTTTGAAGGACAAAGTATCTACTACATATCTTGAATAGGCCCAGTGCAGATGAGAAAAAGTTCCCGATGTTAGACCAACCTTCTGTTATTTGGGGATAATCATAAAAATGAAACTCTAAACTCGTGTACACTTTTCGCGTACTGTACCAGAATGTCTAGAAGGATTTTGAGTGAATAGGCTGGTTCACTGTTCAGCATTTTGTCTTCACTCTAGGTGCCACTGTGTTGTGGATGATTGTCCTGGAATGCTGTCGGTTATTGCAAACAGAGGTCACCAGAAAGGTCACAGAAGGGTGTATGCAAGTCGTGTAAATAAAGATTATGGTAAATGCAGTCAGTTCAGATCATTCATCTGCATATATTCAGCCTGGAACGTGGCCAGTCGACTTTAGCAATATAGTGGCTGCAGATTACATGAAGGGACGTCTTTAAAGAAGCTACTCAGACGGGCTGACAGATGTCTGCTTGTAAGAATGACTGCCGTACTTTGGTCTGTTGAGTAGTACATCCAAACATAGGTGCTGACCGCGATTACGGATGCATGCCGATCCAACAGGACAATAGGAATTTTAATTAACTGTGTCCATGTAGCCAAAGCATTACTAATACGACTTACCCAACGATGGGTGGCATTACAGTGCAATGTTTGATGCGATAAATGCCCTGCCAAAATGCATGTCACGTGTGTCACGTTTTGCTAGATCTTCCGAAAAGTAGTCTATAGATTTTCTTCTTGAAAATACTCTTAAATACACTGTTGCATTAGTCACATTTTTATTTCAATTGATGTGGGTTAATTTGCTGATAATATTGGTCGGGAACACAAAATTTACTCACACTCTTTAAGGGAAAATATTAGGTTTAACAACATAAGACGGAACGTAACACACACAGCTATCACATCTTTCATTTAATGCAGTCTTTTAGTTATCACAACTGACAATGGTTTTTGTTTTTTCTTCTTCTGGATAAATGCCCATTTTGTCAGCTATGCTTTTATTCAAATGAAGGTAAGTGTGCTACAAGAAGAGCATAAATTTGCAGTTGATGCTTTTCAGGTAGAACTAATCCACCTTGATTTACGATCATTAAGGTAAACCCATAGGCAAGGGGATAGTGATTTTCCATATCGAACGAAATAGTTAGAGTTTGTGACGATAAAGCCCATAGCAACTCTTTTGTCAAAGTGTAAAAGCTTAATCTTCAAAATTCACAGGTCTGTTTTGTACACTGAAACATTGTATGCATGTCATTATCTGTACGTGGACTCCTTAATGACCTACTTCTGTGGCTTACAATGGAAAACTATAAAATCTTTCTATTAGTTTCTATTGAAAAAAACCGGGATGAAAATAGGTGGTTTTATTTTACATGCACAACCTATTTTTTGTATCCTTATTCATTGAAGACCAAAAAGAATCCGACTAAGAAGAAAGGACGTGAATCATCAAACTCTCCCGAAGCCAGAGGTGATCCAATTATAGACAAATTTTGATTAATTTATTATTTAGTGATTTACTAAGTCTTACATTTAGTATTTTTGAGTTATAACATGTATGAGTTCTATTGGGCGTAATCTTCCTGTGGTGTATAAAGAGTGGAATAATAATTGAAATGAATTGAGTACCTTCCACAAGAATGTATAGGTCGCGCATTCTGATGGACACTTAAGCCAGCCTATTTTGAGTAGCACGAAACTCGGATTTCCTTCTTGTCAGAGCTTATCAGTCGTGTGTTTGTCCAGACAGCAAGGTTAGCCCTAGTTCATGTTGTGAGTCAGTCGTGTTGACCACTTCTTCGATGATCACGCATGGGCACGACTGAATTACCATACCTAATTACGTAGCCACACAAGCATGTAAGTACTGAATGCATTGCCTGAGCATCTACTGCTGGGTCCTAAATAGTAGCCTGCTAACTATAATTACCAATACCGTCGTAAAATGTACCGTAGTTGGAATCCTGGTCGTGGCAAGCAAATTGAGTACTTCGAAGGTTCAACGAAAGTAAAACCCGTTTTTTGCTGAGTTTCAAAAGGCCATGGCTACGATGTCTATCTGGATGGGGCATAACTTGCCAAATTCCTAACTGCTACCCAGTAATCTTGGATAAAAGTGCTATTTGTCAACGTTGAGAAATTACCAAAATTTAAGGTTATGAGACTAGACGCTTACGCACGGTATCTAGAAGTGTCTGCGAGTTACTCCACGGTTAGCCGGCTAAGTGGCACCGTTAGGTACTTGCACTGCATGGTTTTCCCCCACTTGCCGTGTCGCTACTTCCACTTGACCACTTCGTGTATTTCTTGTCTCGTTTCCTAATCCGCATGTACAAAAGTCATAAAATACACCTTAGATTTTCACAGTTCATTATGAGTTTCATACACACTAATAAAAGAATTAGTAGTGTGATTAAAACTTACCGCAAAACGACTCATTGTGATGGGTTCCTAAATACACTCACCTAAGTAGAAACGGATTGTGTAAGCTGGCCTACTATGATCCACCACTTGTCCATTCTAGAGAAGACATGCATCCCCCAAATCTGCATGATGTGGCTACTGTACATCAGATGTTGGCTTGCACATTTTACGCACAGTTTGAATGCAACAACACTGAGCAGACGCTTTCGCAAACGGAACCAATGGAATAAGGGTTTGAAAGCTGTGAAGACTGCTGAATTAGATGAACGGAAAAAGTAAACGATAACATCTAGTAATAGAGACAAAGGGCGTAATATTTCACTGCGCCGAAGGAACCCGCTGGACGCGGCTCACGCATGTGGAAACTGACAATAAGACTTGGTGTTCACTTATCAAAACCGGTCGAGAATATTCACTAGAATGATTTGAACATATATGAAGGTTTACAAATCACTACTTTCCTACAGTCCGTGAGCACTCACGCTAGTCTCAACACCAATCAGAAGTTTGTTAGGATCAAAAGATTCCGGAAACTCTATTCAGATTGTCTTCCATGGATTGCTCGTTGAACGTCTATCATTACTTGTCAAAAATTCGTAGCTGTTGAAGTCACTAGAGGAAAGCTTCATTATGCAATGTATGTGAGCACAGTGTGTCTCGTGTTGGCGACGAACGTGGATGAAAGGAATCGCAATAATCGATGCTTATGAACAAAATGATGTTAAAATTTCGCTGAGGTGTGCATATTCACTTCCAGTGAGCACAGAATTCAACAGAATTCTCTGGAATAGTGCAGTAAGGATGCCAGTTTAATGTGTCATGAAATGTGAACCGTTTTATCGAATAACTTTCAGGGATAGCTAAGAGAAACTGTCAGTTCTTTGATGATGTCAACGGATTGGATATCATAATGGTCCATGAATGAGCTTCTGCTGTCGATATATGTGAAACGGACATACGGTCTCCATCGTAATCCTACCGAGGAAGCAGTGCTCACCGAATTTGCTCAAAGACGTGGGTATTCACGCATGATTAGCCTCTCCAGCCAAAACCTGACTGCTACTGACATCTTCCTGTAGACTGCGTAGTAACGAATGATAGATGTTCATCACAGCAATCTCCGTGTCAGTTAACTTTTAGTTCGGTAATGCATACACCGTGTTCTGAATATGTTCGACATGAGTATACTTACTTTACTTCCGTATTTAGTCATGATATTTGGCTTGTCAGATGAGCATTCTGTTTTTTTCTTAAATTCTGAATTGACTTGGGTCATTCTGGTCACATGTCACCGTCCGGTCATTGTACTGGTTATAAAAAGTGTATGAAAGTATACAGCTAGTTCTAGTTTCTGGATTAGGATGATGCCACAGAAATGAAATTGATCAGACAAGGCTAAGGAACACTGACACAAAGCTGGTTACCGGGGAATCATAGCCAACCAACCACGAGAAGACATGTAAGCGCCACATATTTACTCCGTCTATTGCAGTTACCGTTCCGTATGGCTGAGTCATATGCTTCTAACACAAGTTAGTTACCGTTATATCCGAAGTAATTGAACAGTTCGTAATTAAGGCTTTCGTTTTGCTAAATACCTATTTAATTTTAGATTTACTAAGTAATACAAACTTCCAGGTTAGTAACATTCGAAATTGTACAGAGTAATTTTATTTGCAGTGATACTCAGATGGAGCTTGGAATTAATCTAAGTTGATTTACACTGCGTATATAGACATTTTATAGATTGATAACCGCTTTCGGCAAAGTCTTACTTGTAATTAAATTTTCCTCGAAACCCATCTGCTGTATTGTGGATGTCTTAACTGTTTGAAATACGTTCGCTGTTTTCTCCAGGTGACTCAGACGTTTTGGTGCGAATGCTTCTGATGCAACAATTTCAGCAGCAATCTTCGATGTGGCAAATGGCATTGATGCAAATGCTAAACAGACGTGAGTTTACACAAAAACTCGGGTTAATTGTACTCAGCAAAAGAAGAGGAAAGACATTACGATAAACGTAAAAACTTGCACCATGGACCTTTAACTGTCAAAATAATTAGTATAGATGGACGCCTGAGTAAAATGAGAAATTTCCTCACATATAATAGTGTGTATATCGTACACTTTTGATGTCGGAGACAAAATGAAGAGTTAAGCAGTAAGGTGATCAATGAAAGTCTACTCGAAACTGTATATGGTTCTTTATGTATGGCAAAACCGAAAGCACTAATATGATGTTTTAAAGTACAGTTAGCAACTACCCAGTGAAACTCGTATGCTAGTAGATGTGTGACTTCAGTGCGAAAACTTTCGCAATGTAGGTTGTCACCTTCTCGATACCATAAATCAAACTCCACTCCATAATTCAGACTTCAGTGTCGTTTGAACTGAAGTCTGAAAAATGCGTTTATTTCTACCGGCTAATTAGATTGATATTTATGCTAAATGTCTGTTGTGCGGATCACATTGATTAACTCTGGCATAAGTACATCTCGCATTTCAAAGCAACAACCTTTTCAGGTCATAGTTTGACCCAAGTTCGTCAAAAATACGCGTTCACCGATGTCATAATACTCACAGCGGGAAATGCAAACAGCTGGAACCGTTACGAAGTCAAAACTCCCTCTATTGTTTTAACCGTCTGCGTAGAGCAACCCAAGACGTTCTTTGTCGCCTGCTGCTAAGTATAATCTGAAAGTCAAGGCGACCGTATGATAGGATGTCGATTTCGGATTGATCCGAGTGGGTAGATTATACGACTTACAATAGTGGCCCCCTCCAATAAAGAACGACTAACAGACCGCATTTGATGTTTTGGTCATTCTGACGCCTTTTTTAATCCTTTTGGTGTTTCTTCCCTAAAGCACTGCCTATCAAATCATTGGTTTGTGTAGATTCCTATCATCTTGAAGTACAGCTCGTCAGTTTTAGTTGTAGTTGTACACCTCCCTACTGGGAAACATGTAAACTCTTTCGAGGTCATCGTCGCACAGCTATGGCTGACTGAGTATTCGATTTCAAAGGTCGGCTGTGGGTGCATATTAATTGAAGCGGGTGAATCAAACAATCGGATGCACAAAGCACCAGCTATTCTACTGGTCACAGTGAGGCAACAGATATCATTTTATTCTGTTGTCGAAACCTGGATTTACTACTCACGGTTAACTGTTTGGTAATAATCGAGAATTGGTGATTTTATGAAAGTAGGAGGAAAGGTTTTCAATAAAAACGAGTCTCCAGTGAAAAATACAAGACATCCTTTCTGTGATCTGAAGCAACCAATTATTAACTTCTTGCTTGTGCACTTGTCGTCCGTAGAAATGTTCTTCGGGTAGCTATAACTGATAAGTATCAACGTACAGAAAATCGATCGTGTGCCATCGGCGAATTCTGGCAAATAAACATTAATTATGCTGTCTCATTTCATGTAATAAGAACCAGGTAACTGGTATGAATTTAATTCTATAATAAAGGTAATTGATGGAGGGTTCTACTTTCTACTGGAAGTTTATTTAACTAACCATCAGGAATGTCGGTTGTACATTTCAGTGGCCATTCCCTTTGTCCACCTCCTCCTTTTGTGCTAAACAACTTACGGGAGTTCTTAAAGACATTAACATTCTGGTAATTAAGTGCACTGACTTATTCAACTGAAACATACTGATTGTGTAGTGATGGTAAGTGGTATGACAGACTTGTTAGTTCTGAAAATGTTTATTCGTGGAAACTGAGATTTCTGTTGGATTTCGTCGTTGAATGGAACCAAATCCCCATAAGTGGCATATACTTTACCAACTGAACCATGGGGCCTTCGCAGACAGTCATGAAATTACTGAAGAGTAGTAAGGGATTTTGGTTTTCGTACGGATTCAATATCTCCCACAATTGATCGCAGCTGTCGCATTCCCATACAATTTTTAGTCGGCCCCTTTCGGAAAGAATTACTACATTCGGGTTTCACTCTCATTACAACTCGTCAATAGTGCATATCCTTGCCACTGCCGGGACTAGAACTACGGCCACGCCTTCTTGAGGCAACCCTGTTGATCACTGCGTCATTGACCTCACATTAGGCACAACCGAATTATCATATGTGAACGCTCAACCACTTTCGCATGTGAGTAATGATCAGGTTGCCCGATCGCCTCGATAGGAGACACGGTAACAGTCCTGTTCACTCATAAAATTGTTTATAACTTCGTGTTTTCCACTTGATGTTATCTGAGTCAGTAGCTGAACCTTGAAGTAATGACTCATTCTGCTCTTCAAGGCCATGACTTTGAGACACAATGTGGGTACTTCTCGATGGATGTTCATACAATTAGATTTTGGACGAACATATGCAAACTCAAAAGCTTGATCTAATATTAGACAAGTATTTGAGGCGTAGCTGGGAGAACAGCCCTCATGGTCAAAGTGACTACCCTCAAGGATGGGTGTGCGGAACACCAGTTAACGGCCATGGGGTCATTTTTCAATGGGACTGCATTATTTTGACAAAATGTGCATACTTGCTTGCTCAGTATGGCAAAACTAATCACAGCTGTTCAAAGTGTAACTGACGTTTGTAGAGGAGTAGGATTAGTGAGATTTTTCACAGCTACCACTGGATTAACTGATCACGATTAAATTCTATGGATGGCAGACATACTAGAAGAATATCATAATGCGCATTATGTCAATTGTCGGGTTTTGTTTTGTTTTTGTTGCTTAGCTTTTTCACTTTCTGAATAAACCCACAAAGTGCAGAACACTTTGAGTATGTTTTGGGTGCTGTTGTTAAACGTCTGTGAGTTCGTCTGGCTTACGCGCTCTGACAACACGTGGTCAACTTTGAGACACTGAAAGCACGTCACACGAAGGATTGCAGTTCAGTTACATGCCACTAATCTCAAAGGAGTTTAACTGTTCTTGATCGAGCTCACCGAAGTTAATTCTTTGTGGATAAAACAATACTCTCAGACTGGCTGCTTGCGGGGAAAGAAGTAGTTAGCACCAGTATAGACTTCAAAGCTTTTCTCAGTGGGGTTTCTGAAATCGTACAACACACACGCAATGCATTTGAACTGGAGCGGTTTCTTGATTGGAGAGGGTTGAGCCAATCACTGTTCGCGCACAAGCTGCTACATACAGAATTATAGTCAAACTGGCGCTGTTGTATGCTTATCTGTTTTCAACAATCGAGTTGCTAGAAGCATGGTCGTGGAACAACACAGCAACAAACTAGTCAATCAAAACGCGAGAACATCTGTCGCTTAGTAGCATTCGCAAATACTGTTGTATCTCTATAGAAGTATGCTTTTTTCCAATTAATTGAGACTGCTTAATGCCGCTTAGGTATCTGTTCAGATTTTCTCTCGACTGGGTAGGTCAGTACGCGGCAAGTGGTTGGCGCTATGATATACTCTATGTTGCATGCACGTTGGTAGTTGAGGTATGAGGTAATTGGTTAGGTCCGAACCGATCAGTTATCGATCAAATTTTTGTTTATTGCTTAAGGATAGTAAGGTTACGTTGATCGATTTTGTTTCCGGGCGCTTTTGTGAACCAGACTTTCGGGGGGGGATGGAAAGAATTATTACTTGCAGTAAATTTTAAACAGCCTGCCTCGTTTCCCATCTTATTCATTATGCAACTACCTGTAGTGGCGTATAAACTGGGTTTAGTTCTGGTCAGAGATGCGTATTTGATTTCCAGTTTCACAGAGAGTACGCTTATTTAAGTGTTGGTAGAGTGACTATATTCGGTCCTGATGGATGTCTCAGCACACCTCGTGGCAGCAAACGGCATGTTCCGTTTATATCAGAAAAGTGTTAAAGCCTTTAAATAGAGGTGCTGTTGATGCCTCCCTTATTAATTATTCTACTTTCAGTCTCGGTATATCCTAGTCGTTCTGCACCTGGTAAGCGGTCACACAACTCTCTCCGCGTATTGTTAAGCGCGTGCTCCAGAACTCCATTCTGTAAAATAGAAAGCCCGTGTCAAAGGTGAAGGGGTAGACACAATAGAGATGTGACCGTTTCGTTTATCACTCGCCATTCTCCAAAGTCGAGATGGACACTTAAACGAGTCTTTCATTGTACCTATGGTTCCACTCCAACTGTGGTTATTACATATCAAGATGTTTCTTTGAAGTTTGAAGACTGATAAGGTCATCTTCAAAGGAAGGTGCGAAAAACATTCTGACAGATTGCTAATTACGTTTCAATAGTGGGTCATTAGTTTACATACAATATTTAGTTAACTTCTGGACGACTGAACGTGAACCACGTTATCTAGTACACGACTACCTCTATCATAATCTGCATATTTTTTGCTAAATGACCCTGATTATAGTGCTAAGCATTTTGCGTTTCTTAATAAATGACGTGAGCAGCACGTGCATTTGAAAATTACTACCATTAATCAGAACACTGGGTTATCTTCAGCTACTTCGTCAAACACAGGAATAATGCCAGTTGAGAAATATTAACACTTCAATTTGCCCTCTTCAGTCGCTAACATGAAAACGGCGAGCTTCACGGTCAAGACTAATCAACTTTGAACTGTACTTGCTGAAATACATTCGCTTCCACTATCTTGCAACTTGCCAGTATTCATGCATCATTCGTGTTGTGAATATCCGCAGATATTTTAGGAACTTCATTGTTTTAATGTATTTGCGTACTAGTTAATATGGTATGCAATTTACATGAAATCCGGTTTTCCATTAGTGACATACAAGGGAAAATTGAAAGGTTAACATCACTCTATTATGATTAACTTTAGCCTGGGGCAGACTCCATATTAATGATATCATTGTGAGATCACGCATAACAATAGGTGAGCAAATGAAACACTATACTATCTAGTTGCAGATTCCTTATTCTGTAAGGTCGTTCCACCGAAACACCACGAAGAAAGAAATATAGCTAGAATTTAGATGTCAAACCCTGACATTTGAAGAGAGCTTGAAGACTAATGGTCAATGGACTTAAAATTAGATAACATTGAGTTTTCACGTTTAGAAGATTAGCCCCAGTGGGTTGTGAGTAATTTGAAACTGTTATATTTTAGGAGAATGGGAACTAAGGTAGAAGATCTGAATTCTTCCATTAGCTGTGTACACAAAAATGAACGATGCATTTTAGAGTGGTTATTTAAAATGAGATTGCTATGAAATTTTCAGTTTACCGTTTTATAATAAATGGGAAATGAATAATGATAGAGGAAGATTGAGGGCGTTGCACTGGACAATAACTGAAAATTTCGTGTGTTCACAGTTTTCAACAACCACAATTAGGAAACTTGAAAAATATCGCTTCAGACAGGTAAGCGTTATACACAGGTTAGAAGAAACGACAACTTACGTAAACAGCACTATCTCTTCCTTCACGTCTCTAATATATACTACTAGCAAGTAATTAATAGAACAGCTTCTTTATGCTTGTCACTGTTCATAGGTCTTACTGGAAGAGGATTATCATGGAAACTAAGCTCCGAATGTTCTTCGAAGTATACAACCCGAGGACAGCAGTAATCGCTGTAGCAGTTCTGTTTGATACCTGGTTTCCATTTCCGTTTCCTCTTCATCGTCTGCATTTCTTTTATGATGCCTTACGGATGCTTGACGATGTATAATCTGAAGATTGCAAAAAATAAACCCGGCAAGTTAGACATCTTCTCTAGCTGTATGTTCTTTCGACAAATGTCGAGCAACGCACGTATAACCAACGACACCAAATATCAGAACCAAGTGAAGTCGCTGGAAACGTGGTACTATTGACATAAACAATGTGAGGAATCACAAGAAACCAACCCCAATGTTCTAGTCTCGGCAGTGGCAAGGATATGCACTACTGACGAGTTCTAATGAGTGTGAAACTCGAGTCTAGTGCCTCTTTTCGGAAGGTGCCGACTGGAAAGTCAGTAGGAATGCGACAGCCCTGATTAATTGTAGGTGATTTTCAATTTATATGAAAACCAGACCCCTACTACTCATCGATAATCAAATACCGCTCAACAAGTCAATGATTTCTGTGATTTCAACTTGGAGAGAAGTCCTAGTCGAGGGGTCATCGGTTGGAGTTAACAGACAATAACTGTCTCCTATCGAGAAGATCGGGCAGCCTGATCATTACTCACATGCGAAGGTGGTTGAGCGTTCACATATGATAATTCGGTTGTGCCTAATGTGAGGTCAATGACGCAGTGATTAACAGGGTTGCCTCAAGAAGGCGTGGCCGTAGTTCTATTCCCAGCAGTGGCAAGGATATGCATTACTGACGAGCTGTAATGAGAGCGAAACTCGAATCTAATGCTTCTTTTCGAAAGGGGCCGACTGAAAATTTTATGGGAATGCGACAGCTGCGATCACTTGTGAGTGATGCTCAACTTATATGAAAACCTCAATTTAAGTGTTGTTGCTATCCCCATTTCCTATGTATTCTAATGTGTTACGTCCGTGACTGAAAAGATTAAACGAAATGTTAATATCTCGCGACGTATATTTTCTATCGTTATTGGTAAACTTTCATTCGTTTGCGTTCGCGGGATAGGAGTAAATGCTTGGCCGCACTAGACTGTCAGGTGTCCAAAGGCAAGGCAACTGCAGATTTACGCGAGCGACCGCCAAAGACGAACCGACGAAATGCGATCGGATTGGCCTGATGTGTCTAAGTAACCGGCCTTCGGGCAGATCGATCAGGTGTTGACGACGGCCGGTAAGAAGGCCGTATTCATAGTGGGATGCGAGTGACAGATAATAGTGGGTGTGTGTAGGTCAGTGAGATTCAATGACAGAGAGGCGGGCTGGAGAAACTAGTACTTTAAGACGCGGGTTGTGAGAGTAAAAATAACAAGCATCTAGTTAGACGGGGTCAGGGGGAACGGTGCGACAGGGTCAATCGAAGGGAATTTCGACCTAAAGACTATCCTACACTAACTCTAAACCTGGAACCCTGAGCAACACAAATAATGCTTTCTGTTACTACTAAACACTAGCTGGAAGTTTTCTTCTGGTTTCACGTGATTAACTGTGCTAGAAGCATACGATTATAACGGAGGCAGAACCTTCGGTCATTGTGAACAGCAAGTGCAAGATTGTTTTGTTGGAGTACCTCAAGTTATACTGCGAACGACAGAAATTGATATGTTTACGACTCTAGCTACCGAACTGGCGTTCGTCCTCAATAGATTTTCTCACTCCTACGAGAAGTTACTTCATAAACGTGAAAATAAATCGTGGGGTTACACACGACTTACAACTGTCATTCGTTTGTGTTTTAGACCACTTATTCACTCGTCAGTGGAAGTTATGGAAACAGCCTCCCCTACTCATACGAACTGATACCATTTCCGCAAAAGAATGCTGAATACCAACCGTTTCTCATTAAAAGATTCAGCATATCCTAGTTAATGAAACTATTCAGTAATTTTTTCTTGGACTGTGATTTGGGAATGAGCAGACATTGGTTGCTACTTCCCCAACTCAATTTTACGGTTTTTGAATTATTTCATGTCAGTGTTCAAATTATTTGTTCCGTTTGGATACGAGAACCCCACTGAATGAACACATAACAAACAGAAGACCGTTATTATGTTCGGAACACGAGTTTTGCCTATTTTTGCGGTCGGATATCCTTAATGATGACATATTGTGTGCGTTGCACTGAACGCCATTGTTGTTTAATCTGAATATATACCGTCACTTTGTTATAACGTCTGTGTACGTCTGACTGAACACTGAACCGTTCGGCCACTACGGTGGACAAGAGGTTAGAATAATGGAGGCAACCAAGTGTGTTGCAGTTAAAATATGAGTAAAGTAAACTTTAATTTAGTGTGAACAACACAGTGATGTTGAACTACTGCCAATACAAATCAATCGGGGGCGATTACTACATATACATGATCAACTCAGCTCTCGTCAGCTTGATTGATACTTCACTTCATCAGCCTGAAGTGACCGTCGTAAAATGCCTTCTGCATTATGTCATTAGATAACGCTTCTCAGTTTAGTGTGCTAAGTAATCGCAGTACACCTAATTGGCCGTGTAGTTGGTATTCGTTTATCTGGGTCGTCTCACTTGGCGATTAATCACACTATTATGGTCGTATCACAGCAATTTTATCTGTCATTTTAATGAGCACTTTTTGCGCTCCGAACAATTATCTGGCCTGAGTATCTTGATTGATATGACTAAACGCAGCTTTAATATAGATTAAGCGATATGGTAGTTTCCTAGCTTGATAATTATGTGTGAAAGTAACTGGTAGTCATGAAGAGGTGGTCATAGATTTCAAGTAAATGGTTTTTATGGGGATTAGATGTGCGGTCCGCATAAGATATGTTACAACCGACACACTTTGATTTCAAGGGTTACTGGTAGGTAGTAGTTGCTTACAACTGGACCCTCTGTAAATAGAACCATACCTACTTTTTAAAAATGATCGATTAATGACCTAATGTTTGCGTGGATACTCAAAGCACCCAATTAACCGAAAAATTGAAAATGCGTTCAAACCTGATTAAAATTTGACTATCTCTGGAAACCATAACCCTTTGTGACTCTCGTTGCAAGTCTGCCTTAAATTGGTATTGAGTTTAAGAGTGCATAGGAGGCATAATTTTCCTGAAAATTATATTGTATTATGTATGTATGCTATTTACAAGAATGTATCGGCCACCTGGATGACAGAATCGAGTAAGCTATCAAATGATTCCAATCTTGTACTAGTCATGCAGCTATATCATAAACTGCTTACAGTATACTGTCAACAATACGTTCGATAGAGGCTGATGTATCTCAAAATGTCCGTGTATATTAAAGTAAGCTGAATATTGGAATACGCATTTGGTGGTTGTTATTCAGAAGAAATCTCTATCATGATACAAGATGAGATGCTGGTGAATACTGACTTTCTTTATAACCTATTATCCATGTAGTCAAAAGACAAACCTTGAGAATTGTTAATCTTCCGTTTATTATTTTCGGTCATTCATAAAAACAGCAGTTTTACGTAGCGGAAACACAAAACCAAGATCTACAGTTAAACATTGCGCTTTCTGATAATAACAGGGTCAGTTCCATGGATGATCATGTCAGCATCTCGTGCCAGCAGAGAGTTGGTCCACAATACGTGATAAACATTGTTTCTATGGTCTCATTATCTTTGGGTGCAGATGGCTCACCGAGACGAAGAACGATATCACTGGTTGCGTCGAATGACTCGGCTAGCAATCGAAGATGAAAAGCTCTATCTTAGTAATTATGTTGTCAATTTTTGTTCCACTATTTTCTCTCATAACCACAACTGGGTACAGTCCTTCATTCAGTGTTGTTAGTTTTGGCCAAATGTAACACAGTACGCAACAGGATAGCCGCAAAATAGCGTGTAAGTTACTTGAAAATCATAAGAATCCTGTAGAATACTATTGGAAACATGAAAATATCTCACGAGTAATAATCACGAATCCCAAATGAGTAGCTGTGTAAGCATGACTGTACTGTCGAAAATTAACTGCAGGCAACTTTGCCATTTCGGATAAGGTTTAGTCGGAGTTTTGGCCTTATGTCATTTCTAAGAAAGGTAGCGGGTAAACGTCGCCGAGTTGAACGTTATTCAGAAATTCCTCCCCATTTTCGCCTATTGACATTAATACATATTGGTGTAGCCCAGTGAAAAAAGTTTCAGACCAAGCAGCCCTTTTAGTTCATCTATACCAGAGAAGAAAATGAGAAGTAATGACCTGTCTGTGTTGCCTTATGATAAATGATGTATTCTTTGCCTGCCGCCCGTTGTGTAACCTGCCTAGAACAGGAGGGCTACTCTTGGTGTACTGTGTAGATTTCAGCAGCTTATGTAGTTGGTTAATGAAAACGTCGTTGACAAAATCGGTGATATATTGTGTGCAGAGAAGCGATTAATAAATATGACAGTCATTTATTCATGAGAGATGTTAAACCAAAGTCGGAGCAATGAACTGTTCATAACCTAATCGTAAATCAGTTTGTACAAAACATTTCAACTTACTAAGGTGATTTAATTGTTTTCAATTAGTTTGTAAGCAACCTCATCTAAATTAGGTCTAGTGTTGTTGCGTAAGATAATTATTTCGCCGGTACAAATATCATAGTAAACTATAAGTGGAACTATTGATCAATATGAAATCAATCGTAGAACAAAGGAGTACATTTACCAATAAGAAGTCGAGGTCAGTGTCCCATTACCACCTTCCGTGAAGTTTGTTAGACACAGAGGACGATTTCACACAACGAAGGCGATCGTTATACCCGTATGCGACAGACGGAAATAAACGGTATGTTTCTGTGTCAAAATATTTATCATCTGCCATGCTGACGAGTTAGAGCAGGGAACATACATCTTTCAAAATTCTAACAATAAATAAAGCGAGAATATTTGAAACGAAATAAAGTGCAACAATTTTTGATTTTCTCTCACGATTGTCTGATCAGAAAACCAGCCGATGAACAGGTGGCATGACAGGTTACCACCACCTCCCTTTTATGTACCAGAATCAAGATTTGAACTGCCGCCACTGTTGGAACCCAAAGGTAATTCGGTATGGTGAATTTTTAAAATGAAATAAACCATGTCATAGTTCTAGGCGAAAATTGGTCAGTAGATATGTTTCAATTGGATTCAAGATAGCTTATTTTATAGATGTGGTCATAAACCGTACGATCGAATCTTCAAAGGAAAGCTGTCAAACCGAGGTGTTTATACAAGTTATTTGGAAGTGAAAAGCATGTTATTTATGCATAAAACGGTTAGTCAGAGATATTGCGTATTAGAGGACAAACCTTGAACCACATCATAGCATTCGGAGTTAGGGAATTCGAACAGTTATACGAAACGCACTTGAATTCAAACCTCAAACGCAAGTCATAGGAAAAAGAAGTCCGGTTATTTACATTAAGAAGCTGTTATCCATGCGACAGTAACTCAGTATGGTTTGTCGATCAGTCTGCAAACCACAAACACTCCGCACTCTGTTTTAAACTCAGCAGTGATTAATTTAGAGAATGTAACAGTTGTTAGGACAGCACCTGACAGTGATCTGTCGACGTTTTTCAGGTGCACCAAAATTGATAGATTCCAAGGACGGTCTGTCAGAAATCTTTGACTCATGAAAATCAATCGAAGCCCTAACTACATTAGTCATGAAACATGTCTCAGGTTAGGCTGTGAGTTGTTGACTACCATTATTGAAATGTCAACTAGCGTGGATAATACCTCACCCCCATCATGTTTACTTTCGATCAATTATTGTGTTAACCGTATAACACACAATAATCACATTGCTAATGAGTAGTTTGGCAAATTTATGAGTTTAGATGAGACCCAACTTTGAAAAATCAGTGCTTCGGATGGATTCGAACCAACGACAGAAAAACTATGCCAAAATGATTCATGGGATCGACCGCCCCGGCAGGATTTCTCGAACAGTTCACATTAGAATTTAACAGCACCATTGTTGAACACAGAATTTGCATTATTGATTAGTAGACTGTAGGGGAAGTCGACCCCCAGGATCATTTCGTGGATTCCTTATGAGACAGTGGGACAGGTGGGTGACACAGACAAAATGTGAAATTTCCGAGCCAAAGATATCTGACAGACCGTCTTTGGAATCTATCAATTCTGGCGCATCTGAAAAAACGTCGACAGATGACTGTCATGTGCTGTCCTAACAATAGTTACATTCTCTAAATTAATTACTGCTGAGTTTAAAACAGAGTGCGGAGTGTTTGTGGTTTGCAGACTAATCTCCAACTAATTCTTCACATGGAATGGTATGTGGTAATACTGGATCACACTGTTGGAAACAGTTTATCTCAGGTGGACGATTAGGAAACATGATTTTGACAACAGAACTGACCTGGTTATAATATACTTTCAGTGACATATCGAACGGCCCGGATCGTTTTTAAACTCAGTCGGTACCCATTAAATTCAACATCTGTACAAAATGCCGTAAAGAAAATTTGGACGAGTCAGACTGTCATTCCCCACAGTTGGGTTGTAAATATTTTGGATTGTACGGACTACTGAATGCTTGCACCAAAATGAAAACGCTATACACCGTCCACGTGCATAGACACTCTCGGGCAAGTCAGAAAAAGACCGAATACTTTTATTATATGAGACCTCATCTCGAATGTAGTAGAGTCAACACTGAAATGATTGCTGTAACTGTTAGGTAATTAGTTGTGTTTTGTCCAACGTTGTATGGATGAATGTGCTTCTACAATTAATCTATATGTATGGCAGCTTCTAACAGCTTTGTCAAATCTATTAATTGTGGACACGGAAACGTGGTCGATTGATTGCTACTTAAACAGCCGGCCATTCTAAAAATGGAATAGGATGGTTTCCGACACACGAACCAAACATACAAATACACGGCTCCCGTTCGCAAACTTATCACGCATTTATTCGCGTTCACCGGATCCTAGTTATTTCTTCCTAGTTTCATGTTTGTTGGATGTCGAGTCCGGTTGAACCTTCGGGTTCCACACTAGCCTACGTGCCCTCCAAGGGTTCGCCTCAAAGAGCCTCATGCACCAAACATTGGAATACAGAGCTTACGAGTCAGTCAGTAAGAATTGTGCAGTAGTACTACTGGGCTGATCGATCTTTGATAAAAATTATCACGTCTCATTTATTACCTCACCTGTGAAAACGTAAATCCATTTTGTTGTGGCGATTGCCATCCCATAGACCTGGAAAACACTAGGTACATTTGACCCTAACGAGGAACTATGCGATTAAGATCGTATGACTGAACGGGCTACGATAAGCAATTAACATTGTAAGATGACTTGTATGTACGTACAGCGACACTGTGGCGGGTCACGACACTATCACTTTCATCTATTCGTTAAATCTAGCCGGAACAATGGCTTCTGCGGTAAACTGTTTTGGTTCAAACCATTTATAGTGTGTGGTAAACTCGACTGGATAGCAGTTCACGTGTGAACTGAAGTAAAATCAACTTCATGTTAGCGTTGGCTCGCCCACCTTTAAATTTTCACGGAAATGCGAATCTTTAATTCACCACCACAGTCCAATCGACCACGAAATGTTTCCGTCTCTGTCATTCCACATGTCGAGCTCTGTGGAATTATTGTCACCCACTCCAATAAAGTTCATCTGTAGGGATAAATGAAGAGTGGAAGCATGATGACTGAAGTGCGTTTATGCGAGCGGGTTAAAAGTTGATTAGAGACAACAACGGGTTTCATTATTCACTGTGCGTGAACCGATATTTCACATATTCACAAACACGTGAAAAATCAGAGGGAAAGCAGAACTTTTTATATCAGCAAATAATCGGTCTAGATTGAACCCTACGAATCGCAATGTTCACTGTTTTGCCCAAACATGTGTACCGGTCGCTGTGCCGAAACGTCTACGTTCACTTTTAGAATGGCTGTTTTGTTTTGCCTTATTTCCTATCGGGTTAACGCAGTTTTTGATATTTGCCAGCGCACAACACGCTACAATTTGCTATGTCATAGTTTTTTATCGCTGTAAAATACACGCGTAGATAGTCACCTTTGGTGTTGTTGATGGTGACCTCAGACTGATCAGAGAGGAAATTTTTTGCTTTGAACGTTAAACATTGAAAATCAAACGCACCGGCGAATTATGGGACTACCACAGAAGAGGACTCTGTAAGCACTGGACAATAGGTTTAGTAGAAAGCACATGTTCATTACATGAAACTGAAAATGAACGTGAACCTCTTGATAGAATATAATTAATTAGCAAGTCCTACTGGGTCAAGTCGACTTAAACATATTCCGTTTGATTAGTGTCATTTAATACTGTTGGTATCCTGCTGGTAAGAGATTACAATACCTGCACCAAGCTTATCACGTGCTTACACTGTGCTTTTAGTAACTAGATTTCATGAGACTGGGCTGTTTATTCTGCTGCGCAAACTGCCGTCTAGGTAGACGAGAGCTGATGAAGAATTCTATTCTGCGTCTTGGCCTCACTCCGCTTTGACTGAATGTAATCATGCTAGCCGTGCAGGTCTTTCAGAATCTTCTAAACTCTTCAGTTAGCGGAGGTTGAATTGCAACAGACCCAGCCACCTGGCACAACCTGTGTTAGCTGTCAGGAGCAGAGCTCTAGGATGCAATGCATACACTGATTTGCACTTCTCAGTCCAGAACTAGGGGTTGTGTGGCAAACATGAATAACAGGTCAAGCATCTAAACATAAACGTTACTAGAAGGTCACCGGCTAGACAGACGATCGATGTGCACAATTGGTTGATCGTATAAAAGTACTTCGGTAACCCAAATCAGTGGCAGTTTAGTTAAAACAACTCATATGCTAATTTTCCACTCCGTTTTATTTTTGAGCACTCGTTCGTCAGACGACTAAACTATTCCGTAACTTGCAATCAAAGTCTTCCCGGGAAGGCAATCACACAAAAATATCTAGCTTCAAACCATTCCACTGAAAATCCGTCCTACACAATAGGCAATATTTTGAAATCCGTGCATTAGGTAGAAGGTTAAGATAATGTTCGTTAATAGTGTTTCTAAATTATTTTAAATATATTCCTCGAAAATATGCTGACATTGTTGAATGAGAAAGCCTAGCACTGAACCGATGGAGTCAAGTCGGTTGAATCGGTGCCATGATAAGCCATACGTTTTTATTTGACCAAATATTCCAATGTTTGGTTGATTGTTATATTTGGCGTTTAGCTTGTTCAGTGTAAATCATTAACCGGATTAACGCTTCGTGTTCATGTACTAATTTCCTCAAGCCACAGTTGTGTCTATTCTCACAATCCCATTACTGTGGAACTCGCTGATTTATATCGAAGTCACATGGTCCAGCAAAAGTTTGTCGTAACCGGTCTATACTAATGTAAGCTGTCTATCACTTATGCATGACTTGTACATCTATTGTTGTTCTCAATAGAATGGTTTCGTTTTGCTCACTACTGATATAAGCTGGTTTAACTATGCTATACCAATCGAAAGTCAAGATAGTAATTCTCTTCACAGCATAGAAACGAATGGTAGTCAAATTACTGTTTATACCAAAATTCGTTGAACTTTTCCTATTAATATAACGCAGTCGTTTTTTCCCCATTTCAGCAGAGAAACCCAAACGTTTAAGGGAACCAGTGCACACTTTTCCCGGTCCCAGTATGTGTCCTCATTATTCTTATCGATAATACATATACTATTTCAGATAATGCAAAAAAATTGCGTATTTTTGGCTACATTGGATTGTTTACTATGCTAGTGAAGAAAGTCGGATCTGAAGTGAGCTGAATATAGAGCGTTCGCTAGATTTGGGCTGGTATATTTTCCAAGATCAGTAATGACAACGCGTTCGCATATAACATTTGGGCAACTACTTAAAAGACGAGAATGATCCTCAATCAATTGATCGATCTGACGTATTTTATAAACTCGTGAAACGTTAACGTGATCTAGGGGATGCAAGTGATCAGCCGAAATGATAGCGGTTGGTAACTGCACTTTTACTAAAGTTGTGTTGAGGTCAAGGCTAAATCTGATCTATCACTATTATGCTACTTAGGTAATATCGTCAAAACCTACGTCCATTTCTGTGTCACAACCCGAGTGAATTTCTTTGTGTGTTGTGGTATGAAATTTCAGCCTACTAAATTCGATTAACTGAAGAAAGTTGTTTAACTGTTGGAAAATAATAAACCGTGTAGACTGGAAATCGAATTAAAAAATAGAAACGGTATCGGAGGCCACATTCTCAGAACATGTCAGTAGCATTATTATAGTGAATAATTAGCCAAAAAAACGTTGCAAAGCATTACGATTTAAAAAACCACTATAAAAGTAAGTCCACAGAACAAGAGTATGTGATTACAATGTGGATATAATCGCAAATAACGAACGGGTTCTATAACGACCTTCAGAATAATGCTTAGGAATTTGTAATTTGCGTAGTGACTATTAATCCCGTTCCGCGTTTGCCTGTCCTATTACTGCATAAAACATCAGTTTTGCTTTCTGAATAAACTGGACAATCAAATACGTGAGCAGTTGTGAACAAACTGTAGCATTGCGTTTCACTATGCCTACCAAATAAGACCAATATTTACGGCGGCGGATGATTAAACTACTCATCAGTAGCCGAACCAAACAAGTGACGTTACCGGGTTAGAATTGAGAGACATTACTGTTGTCAAGATTTTGTAATGTTTATTCGACCTATGCCAGGAAATCTATCTACCGGAAAACTATAGTAGACCAATTTTCAATGACTCGATAATTGTAAAACCGACGAAGTAATATCAAATCCTGGCGTTTTCAGCCTGTTTCCAACTAATTAGTGTCTCGTTTGAAAGCAGGTTGATTGTTTTAATAAACACTTCAGCAGGGATTTGTTGATTTCCCCTGCACTGGTAAGCAATCACTGCTAAAGGTTTTCAGTTACGGTTTGTATAGAGATTTTGCACAAATATATACACAATTCAGGGAGGTACAGTACAAAAAATGATTAATCAAGAATACGTCAAGTTTTGTTTGATTACTTTTCAAAAGATCAAGCTGCATATTATTCTCTCACTTGATCCGATCCAGACGGTGTCTCTTTGTCACCTATTCCACGATTTCTTTGGTGATCTTCGTGTTGGCTTTCTGTCACATTCAGTAATCCTTGAAATCAATAAAAGCCCCCCAAATCCTGGTTATTAACAGATGAAGCTACGTCAGTTAAATTTCTACAGATAAAACACGTGTAGTTTGCAAGGACCACACAAATATCCAGACAGTCTTCCGAACCATTAGTAAACAGTTAGCTAAGTTTTTTATCTGGTTGTCTGACAGACAGTTACACATCCCTTTTACCTCATGTTTCTATCTGTATATGGGATTTCGATTTTCACAATGAGCATCATATGGTATCCAGTTGGGAATAGAAAATTATTTGTCCAATTTCATGTTTTAAGTTCGTTCGTCTGAAAGACCGTTTTACTAAAACAGCTTTTTCACAGCGCAAAATATCCTAGAGTATCCGGTCGCCAGAAGTCTTGCGTTTAAGTGAACAAAATGAAAGAACTTCCCTAGTTGAACTAACCTTCAACTTGGTAAATCCGACTGGCTTTCCACTACGACACACTAATGGTCATCAATGCCCTTGAAGTGTTCAGCTGCGATGATACTCATCTAAACTGAATTCGCACGACGGATCGGATTGGAAGTACTGAAGTGACTATTGGACTACCACGGTAGGAAATCAGTCCATATGATCCAGTTTCTCGAAAATGTTCCGACCTTGTTATTCTCTCAGTTTTAAACTGAAGCACCCCATCGATAAGCTGTGATAAGTGGTTTCCATTTGGTTGAGTGTATTATTAAGACGGACAGATATTGTGTTTGTTGTTTTGTGATCTTAGTACAAACGCTCATGAATACTTCAAGAATAAGACGTCCATAGTACAGCATATGATGTTCCGTACTGCGCATGGACCGATAACAAATCTAACCTCTTCCGAGAAGTTAATCAGACACCTCAAGTGACCCTTTTTTGAGTTCAGGAACAGTGTATGGTAGAGTAGGATACAGTATCACCCTCGGTTCTATTAGGTTTCTAGTATTCTCTTTAGTCACTGGCGTTCACTATGTTCTCTATTTTTCGATTATGATCCTAATAGTCTTGCTTTCATTTTGCTATCATAAATCGGATTCTCATGGATTAGCTGTACTCCGTTTTGCTGTGCTAGCTGATCTGTTAATATATACATAAAATTTTAAACTCTTGCTGGCCTACTTATTAACGGTTCACTGCTCTGTTAGATCTCTCGTATCGTTCCATCGTAAACCGATTATTGATTTATTAAACAAATCACACCTCTAGAAATGGACGAAGATCACTCGCCAGACAGAATCCAGTCTTTCATCTGCAGGCGATCGATCGGTTATCTGTTTGGCTATCAATCCGAGGATGCGACTGATGAAAACGAACGTAATATTGTTTGAACGCACATAGCAATTTTGGCGTTCTTATGAGTTAACTATTAGTTCGAAAGCAACTTTAACGGTTAGACAACAAGGCAAAAATAAACTAAAACTGATATTTTCGAAAAGACTGGATGCAGAAAAATCTGCAAACCAAACCAGTTAAACAAACAGTATACCCAGAACGGCAAGTGCTCTACCAAGTCAGCTACGAAGTTCATATGTGAAATTCTTCAGTTTCCGGCTTGGTTTTGCAGCACGGATGGTACAGTACTTGTCGCGTTTGGGTATGCTGTTCTTGTCGCTGGTTTCAATCAAGCCAAGACTCCGATTTTCCACAGTGTTGCGAGAGGATGGGTTGTTTCGAAAATCAACACATGGAGTATGCGCTTCAACACCACAACAAACAAAAACGTTCATATGCACGTAACCTTGATCCAAGGACATCCCGGTTGCCAGATTTGACAGTACTCAGTTCATGTTTGAAAAACACCGTTTCGTGTCAGAGTGTACTCTATTGTTTTTTTCTGTGATTTTCCCCGTTTGCTTCAGTACCCAGATACATGAGCCTCTCTTATTACTGCGTAATAGTACACTGCGATCGCTCGTCTCTTCCAACTTATCAAATCTGACAGACTGTTAATCAATGACGGTATTTCAGTTTGCCAGTAGATAATGCGGATGGACGAACAAATAAATCTCTTTACGTAGATGTTTACTTCCATGTGATGAACTCCATCGCAGCGTACAGCATGGCACAGAAACAAGAAAATGAGGTCAGTGCTGATTTTCTATAGGTATGTTCAGAATAGATCCGGAATTGCCAGTTGGGATAAACAGGGAGGTGGACGAGCGCTCTTAAGGTGCAGCGATCCAACATGCTATATAATACTTACCTACCTGATTGGCGGTACAACGCATAGGGTGACACAATACAGTGTGGATCATTTGTAATGCCACCACTGTGTAGTGCAAAAATCTAGGAAAATTTCAACTCCTGAGTATTGTGTTTAACCTATGTTGACACAGATTTCTCGGGATAACTAGTTTTCTGTTTGAGGGCTTGAACAGAAAATACTGTAGTTCGCTTTTTGAATGGATTTTCGATAGCCTATTTTCTACCGTACTTATTTAATCCAGCCTCCATTCATCATTGAGAAAAGCGCCGGATTTGCCCTAATTTTGAGCACCATGGTCCTACAAGCCAGAGACTATATTTTGAGGGTAAGTACTACTATTGCTTCTTTTTCCGCTATGAAAGATGTGATGGCAGTTCTGTTTTTATTCAGGTAAGATTGAAGTCATAGAAGTTATGCAAAAAACAGCTTCATTCCGAGTCGGATTCCGTCTATTTTTAAGTAAATTGCCCATGAAGATGAGAATCGCTTCTTACTTATCAGAACTACACTAGTATGCGGGTACTGCTGAGTAAACTGTGAAATGAAACCTAGCATGAAAACCAGAACTAGTCAATCTTATTCTGCAGTCACAGCAATCTGGAAAGCCACTGCCGCTACTTACAAATCTGCCTACATTAATATTGTGATTAAGTCATCTGATCTGAGAGTTATTGCTCCAGAATGTTGAATGTATTGTTTTAATCCGTTAAGGGCAAGCGTTAACTGAAACTCAAGGAACGGCACGATAATTCAGGTATTCAGGGTGCACCCGTAACTTAACGGTTAGTTACTAGCTCATCCTTGTTGCCGATGTGTCCATGGAAATAAAGAGGTTCATTCTCGATTGGATCTATCTGAAATTGTTTTCCACTACTCATCATCAAATTTCAAGAGCTGCATCATTCTCCACTGTTACTACTGTTCCTTTGTAATGTATCCCAGTCTTTTAAACAAAGATCTCGGACACTCAAACCATATCTATAACATTTGTGTTTCAGTTCACGGGCATTAGGCATGTCGTTTTTGATTGCTTTTCAAAAACGTAAGAACCTTGTTAGTAAAATGGTCCTGGATTACGTCAATTATCCACTCCGAAACCTATCGAAGTTTTTCATCCACTCCCATAATAAGATACAGGTATGAGCGCCTGTGTGGGCTCCAGGCCAAGCATATCATTTTTAGTGACCACTTACCAGGGCTTTGTTTAATTAAGGGTATTGAGCGCTTAGAGATTAGTGGTCTAACCTTTCTGACATACCGTTTCTACCTAATTAACTTCAAGATCATGTGATTATGGTTTTGTCTCGTCCAGGGTAACTCGTGTGTTTTTAGATTTTATTGTTAGTATTTGTTAGACACGTAATGGTACTATCAGCAGAATCCACCCGTTCCGCAGGAAATCAAGCGAACTCTTGATTTGACTGGAAAAATACAGCCTTATTCCGTCAATTGCAGTCATGCATTTTCACGTTATGAAAGTGGCATGCAAATGATACGTTATGCATTGAATGTTTTGTCGTAAAATCATGTATTCTATCAATCCAAATGATATATTCGGAAAGAACTTAACGATCTCCATTTCTGCGAACCATTTATATTACTAGTCAAAACAAATCTTCACTTGCTCACAAATAACCAGACCTAGTGCTCTGCAGACAGAAAAATTCCGGTAGTAATAACTTGTCTGAGAAGTTCTAATCGCATGGTTATCAAGTGAATTCAGCGACTGGCAGTGACAGTGATTTCTAGTGAGACGATTACGCGATGCGGTTAATATCCATAAACATGTGAACCGGAGTTCAGCATTGTTTCAGGCATACTCGTCAGTTGCCGCTAAACGATTCAGGGTGGTACAAATGGATGAGCAAACAATATAGTGTACCCTAAGTTAATTGAGCAGCGAAGTGTTGTCAGAGTTTTTCAGGTTGTGAACGGAACGAAACACGACCACACAATCAGGAAGCTGGCAAGGCCCCTCGCATCACGTTACCCTAGATAGCGCCGAAACTGACAGTCTGCACGCACGTAAGAATAGCTGTAGTGTTCATTGGCTAATGCGGTATATTTCATGTGTGAGACAATCATTATGAACAAACGTAGTAAACATTTCAAGCCGTAAAAGCATCACAGTGAGGGTTATCGGTAAAGCATACCGGCCAGAGATTACACACTGAGTCATACACATTTGTCTCAGATGACGGTCTAACGATACTTCAGTGAAATGATTAACACTAAACTGGCCAAAACTGTTTCATAGTTTTCATGTTTACAGAGACGTTTCAAACATGTGTATTGAAAAACTGTTGGTATCTACCCCAAAATTTACCAGTTCACGAAAAGTGTGTCAATTTTTGTAGAAACGTCTAGGTGTTGGGTAGAACCAATGGACATTTTTACGATAATTCTCCATTTCAGCCGGAAAGCGAATTGGATGAAAAACTGCGCACGATGGGCCGAAAAGAAAAGTACGACTTGGTGACCCTGGAATCAAGAAGCACGAACCCTAGGCAACTGGCTCCGCTGGTTGCAGAAGCGCGAGATCTTATGAGCTGTGCTGTCAGATCTATTGTTGTAGCCATTGTACGTTCCGTTTTACTCAATTTATTCTAACAACAGCTACAATTAACTAATGTTTATTTCTGCATTTCCATTATGTTTAGTTTTGTCTGATGATTCGGTAAATTATGCGTAATCCTAGAAATATGAGCAACTAAAACTCGTCATCTCCAGAAGTTACAGAGCCAGAATATCAGCAAGATTTCCGTTGCTAGTTTGCTATCCCAAACTGGCAAATTTCGATCTCAAATGACCCAGAATTACTGTTTTGTTATGCTTGTACAAAATTTATTATTAGACGCGATTTCCTTAAAAGTGACGTTTCTACTGTTAGGACTTTGAAAGTACAATATCGTCAGGGTGTACTGTATGTCTTGGATCGAATAGCCGAGGAATAGCTGAGGAAAACAGATTAGCACCCTGTAGGGAACTTGTTCAATCTATGAAACATCCGTTTTTCATCATAACTGGTTTCCCCGAAAAAGAATATTTCCAACGTAAATTATGTACTACTTGCTTGCTGGTCCATCAGCGCTGGGGACAGCGTCCACGTCTTTCATTGACAGATATAAGTAAATAAATAAATCCATAGTGTTATGATTTTCGGTAACAGTACTGACTGACCACAGGTATGATCGGTAAAATTAGGATCTGGTGATCAATGAAGCCGTGACAAGGCCGGAACTTCTTTTGATGTTACTAGTCCAGACCGCTCCCGCTTGCTGCTGCTGAGATCAAGTGAGCATTGAAGCGTGGTATGGGTACCCCGCATGTACCCCAGTCCCATAACGGCTTCGGATTAGTGATAGGATAAATCATCGGAAATGGCAGTGAGGAGGAATTGTTGAACCTGTGGCAAATGACTTCGTTTGAATTAATCAAATTGAGTGCTGATTGTCTCTGTACGCAGTAATTCTTATTGATTCGACTTGTTTACATTTCCAGCATCTGGTTACAGCATATCACATGATCAAAATTGTCAAGTGGTTGAACTGGATTATCCATGAAAAACCAGTAAATTGAAAATTCCCATTGTATTGGAACATGTTGCTGTAGACCTCCAGCGAAACTGTATGGTCCAACTCGGCTTACCTGATACGACACAAAATCATAAATTCAATATGGCGCCACTTTATACCAATCAGTGTCTCAGTAGTAGACGGTAAAGATTATAAAGTAAACACGAACAGTGAAGTGTAGACAACCTCAAAAGTATCTATAATGACTAGTAGTTCATGTTTGTTATCTCGTGTGTGACAACAACAGGCAGCGATGGAAAATATTTCCATTTTACTAGCCACATGCGTCGGTCAGATAGTGTAGCTGTGGCCCATAGCAGATGATACAACTATAAACAGATGGAGACAAAATGGGCTGAAAGTAACCTTCATCATTGATATTCGACTGGTTTAATGAAAGTCCTTAATATCTCTTTGATTAAAAACGCTATCCTTAGATAATAGCTTCATTGATACCCCCAACTTACTTACTGTAATTAGGCAGTGCACAAGAGTAAACAGAACAACTACAGTCAACCCTGGTCAGCACGAACGGGGCATATTAGCCGCGCGTCTGATCAAATGCCAATATAAAATGGTGACCTAGATACACGCAAACACAGGAACGTTTAGTCGATAGACCAATCAGTCGGTGACAAACTTTAAACAGATAAGTAACATGGCAGTCCTGATAAAGCAATTTCTAGCATACGGAAAGGCAACAGCAATTTAAAAAAAGTATAAAACAAGAATTAACTTTAGTAGGTATGAAAAAATTATGCTCTATTTTATTCTCTGTCAAGCCTTACGAAGGATTACTGGACCCCAGGCAGGAGTCCGGTATGCACATGCTGACATCTCCCTCACAAACATATCCGAACAACTACTTCTTCAACTTCGAGAAGGTAGGTCAACAAAAAAGTGCTTTGAGCAACAAAACGCAAAAAAGAGCATTAATTCCCCTACAAATTACTTTGTCTGCATCCCACGCACCGTAACGTAAGGCACTGAATGGCTTGCAAACCTCCGTATCCTACTGGAAACTAAATTTTTTAGTCTGAATTGAAATATGGTTTTAGTTTTGCACGCTTGCAAACAGTAATGAACACTGGAAATAAATGTTTATGATTACCATTTTGTTCGACATCTGTTTAGCAATGTTCTTGAGAACGAATGAATCATGTTCGTGCTATTCTAAGTAGGCGTATGAACTAAACAAAGAAATACCTGGAAGCAAATTCAACTGACTGAACTGATTGTGCATTAGAAACAGTACGCTTGTTTCTTAAGAATCAAATAATGGAAAAATCGACCATGTAACTTGATCCGTTTAATTCTTATTGAACATTCGTATCGGAACGGGAGAAACAATCAGCTTTGTAAATATCCACACAAGATATACCAATATTATCTCGCAGCAGACAGTGAACTGAAAGCACTATGACAAGTGGATCCAACGGAATTTTTGCACCCAAACATACAGTTCGGTATAAAAAACGAAAATCCAAATAATCTATTGTTTTTTGACAAATATGCCTCAGAATAACAGCGTATGGTTTAATTCAATGACGTGCTTATCGAGATGGCAATTAGACAAATCAGCATCTCTATGCTGAAAGTTTGTACTTCACCCAAATTGAAGAGAATTGCTGCAGACGCTAACTGATCAAGTCTGACGTATTTACACCAAGACCACGGATAGCTAACTTTGACTGAGAACAGGATGCACCTGAATAGTTATCGTAAGTTGTTTATTATGAAGTACCAAGCCGGTATTAGAATATAACTCCGAGAGACTTCTAAAACGTCTGTACGTTTCATCTTTCCGGTAACGACAGTACACGTCAACACCTTTCGGGTCGTCTAGTTATTTTTGTTTCAGGGACATGCGATACCACCCTTTCAGAATATTTGGCTAGAATAACCTGGGTTCCCTCATCCTGTGAGAAACAGCCTGCGTTCGATTTAACCGAATGCAATTTCTGAGCTCATCTAGTGGTTCAGTAGATCAGGTGATAGAGAGTATGTCGCATTTAAGTATGCTGTTCCTGTCACTCGTTCAGAACCAGCCAAAACCTAAATTTTTCCCAAGTGAGTCTCATCGAAATTATAAAATCTGTCAAACTAATGAGAGAAACAGTCTTATTTTTGGACACTGATGTGAATGCGGAGCATCCTATATAACTAAAGGTGGGTGTTATTTGCAATTAAAGATTACGAAATAATACCTGACTATAACCAAGTAACCGGTCATTTACAATGCACAAAGTTGCAGGCAGGCATAGGAACAAGATGGAAGTGTAATTCTCTATAAGTCAAATTCTAATAACGCAAAACCAACGTGATTTGCCAGGCGCGTTCCACATTTTTGTCACACAGCCTAACACAACTCCTTGCTGAGACCGTTGACCTTGGAAACTTCACACATGTTATATGCTCAGTCAACGGATTTGTCGCTTTCATCGTGACAACGGTTATGAGCTCTGACAGTCTTTGTCAGCTCTCATTTTGTTTGTCTATCACGGAATTTTCCCGCATATAACTCGCATTTTAACAGTCTCCTCTCAACTTTATATAACTCCATGACAGGAACAGTTTGTTTGGAATTTAACCATTTTGCCGCATTATGTAGTCGAATTGCTTGTGATGCATCAGTGCTCGTTGAACTTGTAGCTTGATTGACATCAGACCAATTTCTGCAAGGCGCCTCCAAGATATTTTCAACTTTTACCTTTGTTCAATTTTCGGGTTATTTGTGAGCTTTTTGAAGCTGAATTTGAAAAAAATATTTTCGTCTGTTCTGCGCTAAACATTGTAACACCCTCAACATCTGGTTTGTTAACTTACAAGACAGATGGATGTCTATTAAAAGAAAACTTTATGTTCCGGTTCGAATAGAATCGAGCACACGCCAATGTAATTCCAAATCTAAACACTGCTATAGGTAGTTGGCAGATCGTATGACATGAATCGGAGTGATATATTGACACTCCTCATTTTGAGCTCATTGTGCAGTACAGTTGTACGAATCTTTATCTCCTTTATTAAGGCACACAGGTCATTGACGGCAATGTTAATGGCGGGGCAACTATCGTCCATCCAGACCGTAAATTCCGTGGACAGAAACCACCTACGAACTGTCCTGGGCGGTAAGGTTACTCAGTAGTCAACAATCCCATGCCGTGATACATATTTCGAGATTAAGACACTTATTTCGAAAAATTCTTCTAGATTTAATGTGGTGTGAAACAGAGCATTCCTTTCCCCAGAATGTTAGCACCATAACATCACGTTTTCCACGAATACTATTCAATATCAGATCATTGTTTAGTTTGTGGGACGCAGATGCTGCGTCATATTCTGTGCAGGTATGTCACTTGACATACTTGGCAAGCTGTGGCATAAGATATATGAGTAACAGCAGAGGTAGGTCCACTGCCACCAGGGTGAGATGGGATAAACGAACGAGGCAACTATCGGTACTCTACAATCCTGGTCCTGCGGTAGCTGATACTGATCGACAGCTGTTGTTTATGAATTCCGGTGGGTATGGACTCAGAAATAGGGTGGCAGGCGATGTATTTAACAGTCATGCCTGGAAATTGTTGGTAACGTCTCCGAGTGAAGAACAAGAGCATGCAAATAGTGTTGAAGTCTACAGATCTCCCGAGGTACAGTCTAATTTGATAAAACTTTCACACTATATTTAGTGGACCTAGATCTACTGAAACTGACATTGACGGGTACGGCCAAAAAGCGGAGCTTCCAGTTTCGCTCTTCCAAGCGAAGGAAAGGAATATTTTCTGATCCAAATTAGGTTCTACGAACACCAATACAACTGTCGGGTGATTCTCACAAAAGGTGATGTTATCAGCACTGATTAGGAGGAGACGAAATTTAATTCTCGAACTCAACAGAAGGGTTAAGGATTAAGATTAAATTTTTAAACCAAATGTCCCTCTAGTCCTTAATACTGCCGCACAATTCGCGTGATTTTTGACACAAAACTCACTTTTGCACTGACCTAAAGGAAACAACAGAAGCCTATTTAACAAGGAGCCGGGGATGACCCTCGTCGTTTCCCCAAGGAGAAGTGCTCTTCTAAACCACGATTTTCCCCAAATTTAGCAAGGTTTAGTGTCACACACAGAAGCCTCTACCTCGCACACTGGATCTACAGTGTTAAAGAAAGAGATGTCTCAACTGCCTTCTAAAATAACCCTAAAGGGAAGGTAATATGTTACGGATATTAAAGGTGTTCGTGAATCGGATGGACAAATCACCGGCTGAGAAGTGTGTGCAAACAAGAAGTAAGTTAACATATCTTTTTCCTTTAGCATTCCGGATCACTTCCGACCCAAAGCACAAACGGCATATTCAAGGGTTAAACGATGAGCGAGGATTTGAAATATAATTTAGTTTGAAATATTTCTTGTTTGTAGCGCTACGTGAAAACACTGAGTGACTGAACGATCATAGTCAGACTGAGATCTATAGGTGGATGACAGAAATGAGTCACACACAATATCACCATAATACTGCATTTGTGTTCTAACCCAAGCTTGACTTTCAACTCACCCAGAGCAGTTACCATTCAAGCGACAGATGGTTTTACAAAACTTTCAACCAAAGATGTGTTCGTATATCCACAAATATCCAAGATCGGTTGGTTACACTTGCAGCCCATACGACACAACATTACACAAAGAATGTTTCATAAGAAATACGTTGTAATTGTACCATTCTCCCCATATCCAGACCATCATTCAACCGACCGCAAAAAATGTCGTAACGAAGCCAAGTGAAGTACAGGTGAAGCTCCTGATTTGCGGCGTGTTTGTTCTGCGCGCTTTGGTAACCGAGGTGAGTCAAGTGGTGACTTATTCACCCAGTACTGCCAAATGTCTTTCTTACAACAAATCATGAAATTGTCTTTGATAGCTCGGGTAATAAAAACACACAAATGCAAATATATGCAACAAAATATGTTAACAGACCTGTCACTCTGATTGATGGATGTGTGTATAACTTGCTATTTTCGGCAAGAACGCAGCAATATCCAGATTACTGCAACCTAATTGAAAGTTACAATCATGCAGTTATTGATAAGAGACACAGAAACAGTGCCTCTTTACCAGAATGGGTTGTGGCTGTGCTCAGATTCACTGTTCTGTTTAGATTCGGTGTGGAGGGGTTCAAAAGGGTGATTAACATCAGAGAATACTGTATGGGTGATCTAGTCACATACATCAGTCAAGCACACAGTTACGTACTTTTATAGTACGATTCTATTTGAGGAAAGTTCAATTGGGTAGCTAATTGAAACTTGATAGCCCATGTCAGTGTCACAAGTACAACTAGCGGCCGTGAATGTCAAATTTTGTCATGCGCTCATTATTAGCTAAAGATTTCATGTTCATGTCAAACGGATTTATAAAGCTACCAATTGATTTGTTTTGTTTTGCTGATAAAGTGACGTGGACGATTTTCTCATTTACAGTAAAAAATGGAACGGGCACAGTCCAACTGCGGGAAAGGATTTATTGATGTTGGTTACTTAGAATCCTTCGAGAAATCAATGAGGTAACAAACTTAAGGCGACTTTCTACAAATACCAAACGATTCAGCTGCCTGCCTTGTGAACCGTCGGTTTATATTCAACTACTTGACAATACTGTGCTTACTTCTGGCAGCGGGCGAAATCTCACCTAGTTTTGTCATAACGTAAACTGATTCTCAGCTGGTAGTTCAACCAAGAAACGGAAAGCTGATGTCGCTTTTCGGCTAGAACTCTAACAGAGGTTGTTTGCTGCGAAACAGTTAAGCTGAAGTTGAGCATCTTTTGGGATTTGATGTAGACAAAGTCATAACTTCAGGTGAACAGTTGACAGATGAACTGTGTGCGATGTCATAACTATCGTCGATTGCCCTGTTATCCAGATTAATCAAGGGAAGACAATAACCAAGGGTCTCTCGTTCCAAGACCTTACTAAACATAAACTGATAGCAGGTTTGTTTAAGTACCTAGTGTGCGCGGAATGCTGGTACACGTTCGTTATTTTGAAGGTCCTCCACCATTTTTGTTCAAATGACCCTAGTGAACACCACGACTTCAAGGTTTCATGAACCTGAAGAGGACGTGAACGGACCTGAAATACAGTAGCAAACCTCACGAAAAATGCGATGATGTGAAAGTACTGTTTTAAGACCACATATTTTCTAGGGAATATACATCGTTTCTTAAACGATGGCCACTAAGTGAAAGTGGTTTATTTAGAGCAAGGTGGTGGTGCGTACGAAAATCACGGATAGTCATTTTTTCGTTTGTACAGCAGATTGAAGAAGGGAAACTGCTGAAAATGTATCATATTTTTAACAGGTCTCTAAATGAACTGATCGTAGTAGATGTGTACAGATAATTTACGTTCCGGGATTCATCCAAGACGGAACGGTACTGGTAGCGGACAAGTTCCTATCAAGAGCACAAGTAAGAGGTACAAATTTGGCCAAGACTATTAGACACATGCTGCTGAGAAAGCTAAAACAGTGACCTGAACGCTAAAAACGAACAGCTGAATACACTGCATTGTCTCAAAACTGTTGTTTGAGTTTATAAAACAACTGGCAATCACCAGAACAGTGGGCATTCCTCTTGACGCAGTTCTTCCTGATAAAAGCAATGGACGCAAAGGAATAAAAACTCCGACTAAAGTGAAGTGAACCATGCATATGAGATTAAGGACCTTTCACGACACTGCCACTGAAATAGCTTGCAGAAGTATCTGATGTAAGAGCACCATTAAGCAATATTCACTTTGAATAAAAGTTGTATTTTGTTCGTTGTTTACTATTTTGGTCACAACACAGACCATCATGTTAAATGGTAGATTTCGATAAACTGTTTAAAACTTACTCAAGAGGTTAAAACGAACGCGAGCGCACATCACAAAGGTACTTTCTAAAAAACTACTGTGTACTACACTGGCTACGAAATCACTCAACGGCAGTGATCGCCTTTATAACTGACGTTTCGCAACTAGGTTGTAAACCAAGCCATATTGCTTATCAGTAATAGTCTAATCGTTGACTGGTGGATTCTGAACTGAATTGGTTGATAAATCACGTGTCGTCAGTCAATCCGCTAGATCATTTGGTGCATTCCATATAACATACTGAGTTGAGCGGATAACTGAGTCCGAGTTTTAAATTTCCGAATTCCCGGCATGGATTCGTAACTCAGCTGATAGATCGCTTGCCGCATTTGAGCATACTGTTCTTGTCAATGGCTCGAATTCAACTGAAGGCCAAAATTTTCCCAGTTGGTTCCCGTCTAATTTATCAACCCTGCTACACTATTCAATAATAGGGAATAAGATGCCCGTAGGAGGAATCTATTCAGAAAAGCGTCCTTGAAATAGACTGGACGTTAACCCTAAAGACCTTGCATGTGGCCTATTTAATAAAAAAATGTAAATAGCAAAGTATACATGAAGCTAACATTGAATAACGCCTCTGATTTCTCTTGGCGTTCTTAGACCCTGATATAAGATTGTGTTTATGAATGTTTCTATTG
>JTDE01001568.1:14678-25086 GCA_014338405.1 Paragonimus skrjabini miyazakii | reverse complement strand
GACGCTCTACACGAGCAAGTTTCTTATTCACAGAGGGTGGCTTAAGTTTCAACTCTACCGTCTGCATCGCCTTCTGAATGAAACGTATTGGGTAGCCGTTCTGCAAGAACACTTCTTGTAGAAAGTCTAGTTCAGCTTCTAGAGTGTCAGGGGTGCAGATCTTCAAAGCCCTGCCCGTCAGACATCTTATGAGGTTTCGCTTCTGATTTATCGGAACGAAACTGTCAAAGTGAATGTATTGGCCACTCCAAGTTTGTTTTCTCTATACCTTCCGTTGGATTGAACTATCTCCGCTTCTTACTATGCCAACATCCAAGAAACTTATTTGACCATTGTTTTCTGATTCCTGGGTGAATTTACTACTGCTATGGGCTGAGTTAAAAACTGCCATAACTTTGTTCATGTTAGAATTCTCGTTGACAACGCAAAAGTTTTTATCAACATTGCGTTTATAAAATGCAAATTGTTCAATGACCGCACTCAATTGGGTAGTCTCCAATTTGTGTGCAATGAAAACGACCACCGACTTTGAACACTTGCTGTTACACAAATGTTTGATAACACTACTTCGAAGTAGGTAAGTGACACAGTTTCACAAACATTTTTGTTTTGAGAGCTTTTGCTGGTCAAAATGTCGAATATGTTGCACTATTACTGAATAAATGTCGGATATTTCGTTTTTTGGGTTCATTTCTTCTCAGCAAGTCTAAAAATGTTTTTGGACAATTGATAAAGAGACTACTGAATCCGCAAAATTCAAAGTTTATATCAATAATTGAAATGTGAATTTTAATCCCTTATTAGAGTATAATTTACGTGCAACCATATCTGAAATTTGAACTTCATATCAACATAAAATGATTTCTATTTTCACTGTCTACATTTTCTTGCACTTACCATCAAAGCTTCATAAGCCATTTTGTATCTTTTTTCGGATTCTGACATGTAATTTAGAAGACGCCAATCTGGATACGGTTCCGAATATCTACGTGCCTCGTCTATACGCTTCAGTCAGACAATTAGATGGTTAAACGAGGAGTGGCTTACTTGTTGGACAACCGCCAATCTACGGTAAATGTAATCATCGACCATGGTGGTCAAACTGACAATTTGGTAAGTCAGTTAACCTTACAGGTATGCTGGTACCATAATATGTGTATACTTATATTTATATTTAAAAAATATTTCGGAGAGACCTTGAAGTTGCTAGCACTAATAGTTTCATTTGCTCAAAGTCACGTGCCTTATAGTACAACGTAGGATTTACTTGTGTGATCAATTCTGATGTGCCTAATGGATGTATATGTATGACTATGCGAAGACTACGTGGGCACTCATATTGGTGCAGAAATTTGCGAATAATTTAGGAGAGTTAGCCGGACACGTATAAAACGCCTACAAAACAAACAATTTGACAATGTAATTTGGAGTAGTTTTTGTTTACCTATGTGCAGTGGATTAGCCATCAACATCTTTACCAAAATCCAAGACGAAATACTGTGCGAATTGCGTTGGCAGATCTTCAACACACTTAACTGGCCAACATTTTTAGCTCCCTACATTGTAATTTATCCGGATATGACACAAACGTAACAAACTCCCGGGAGAACATTTTCTTCTTTTCTGTATGAGTGACAGCCAGAAACCGTAATTTTTAACAACCCTAAATTTAGGAAATGAGTTGGTATAAACTCACTAATTAATTGCAGTAACTCTTCTGAAGATGAAAATTATTCATAGTGCCATCTTGATCTAACCATTACTGCATATTCACTACCTAACTGCATTTCGGATATTCAACCGTTCAATCTGATCTGGAAAGCCGTCATTAAGGGACTTGGAAGCTACTCATAATCTCGGCTGATCTTGGTGTGTTTCTCGTGTGAAAAAAGTGTTTTCAACTGCATAACATTAATGTCAGTAGTAGTACTTGTTGAGTTTTATGTGTATTCCGGGGAATTCGTGAAATATTGGTGTGTTTCGAGTACGCTTACCAATAATCTTTTTGTTCGGTATATAATGAGTTGGTGTATTTTCTAATTAGTGGTTGTCGAAATCAACACCTTCAAGAAACACCGTCCGTTTCGGTGGTGCTGGTGTGTTCAGTATTGAGTATTGAAAGGATGTTATTGACCTACTGGTAAATGGTCCAGAATTCGTCTCCTTTGGTAAAACCACCTTAATTTGGTTGAACGTACATACTTTCATTGATCTGATACCGAATACCAGAAAACAATCGTCTGTCACGAATCTGTTCTTAATAAATCAGGACAATCGTACTATAATTCTTTTATAATTTCCATCAAATATGAGAAAAACTAGGAAAATCTTTAACGCATCAATTGCGAAATTCGAAATTAAACTTGAGTGTCACACAAATGTAGTAATGTCCTGAGCTCAAAGTTATTCCTACTTTTCACAGTTGTTACGTAATGAATAAAGTTTCGCCGGGTTTTACAGTTTCTTCATGTTTGACGGAAATTATGGAACAGTTATAATCGTAGTATTCTGTGTTATTGAAAACAAAACATTGACGACTAGCTAGTTTCTTTTATTCACTATCAGATCATGACACTTACATAGGTTCAACTAATTCAAAGTTTTATGTAAACAACAGTAATGGGGTTGGCAAAGCTTTTCAAAAGTCGAAGTATTTATCAACAGTCACTGGTACAGTTGATCAGTAGCTTTCAGTTCATACACCGATATGCCACAGAATCATAACTGGGTTTGTGGATGAGAATGCAGACTGGTGATGTGACCCATGATCATGGCAACTGCGAAAATTCCGCAGATATTTTGTGGGAACAAAAGTCGGATAAGAAACAATTTGGTGGTGGTTACCGTCATTTATTTGGACAGTTTAGGATGGTCGGTAGAAACCTTTTGGTCTAAACAGAAAACCTAAATGTGGCCAACTCGGTGCTCAGTGTGGGATATACGTGTAACTGCGCTGTCAGTTGATAGGGTCAAACTAGGATGAAAGATGTTCTTTGATCCATTTTTGGCAAACGCTTGATGGTGTGATATACACATTCTGGTGTTTAACCACAAGACAAAGATGCGTTGAGGACAGGGAGTTCGTCTTTAGAAAGATAAGTTAACTGGTGTCCGGGATTGTGCGGTATGGCGTTCGATAAGCCCACCGGTTGAGTGGATCTTTAGTGACGTCACTCTTTAGTGGGAGCTGATAAATACAGCTTTTCTCCAATGCGGCAAATGAATTCCTTAGCCTGATATTGATCGTAAGCAAGATATTAAGACGAATAGGGTAACTTTTTCTCCCTACTTATCAGCGGCTGTTCTTAATTCTTGGTTTGATTCCTATTCACGGCAAGGTATCGTTGTTATACTGGTGAAGCAGTGAAGTAAAGAACGCGTTTCTGGCTACTGGGCACAAATCTAACATACTGCCCAGTCCATGTGGAGGGTAATTTATTGGCCAAAAGGAGTGTATACGAATGTAGGTAACAAACGTTGGCAAATATAAAGAAAAATTCATAAACCCACATTCTGTTCACGGATCCGTCCGAAAACATACAGCAGTTTATGGCGGCTGTCACACGATTTCTGCAATTGAATTTCGCTGGACTAATTAAAAGGGAAAATGCGCGTGCAACTTCCCTAGCAAGCACGCCAGCGAAATTTGATTTCCCCACAGATCGTTTGGAAGAAAGTAAAATATCTGACTTCCATTTCGACTACAAATATCTGCAGACAATGTTCAACATTTGCGTGGTATATTGGATGTTTACTTGAGTCTATAATCTAAATATGTGCTGCTCAGTAAAACCATTTCTCCTTGTCGACGGCCGATAAAGAATTACCTATTAAGTATTGAAGTTATGAAATGGTTCATGATATTCCGTTTACTTAACTGAGGATAAGAAATGTAACTTATGTTGTTTAAATTCTATGTTTAGTGGCATACTCATGAAGGCTCCGCATGGAACCTTTGCAAACCGTTTTCGACAGTCTGATCGCTGGAACTTTGTTCTTCATGGTTTCTAGGGGGTTTTCAAATTATCTGTAACTCTTGCAGGTCAATGTGAGATTAACGCCAAAGTAGTTGAAGTCACTGAGTAAGGCCTTCTACAGGCATTTTACTTATTAAAGAAAATTTTCAAGGTGAGACCTACGGTCTTTTGTTAACATTAATACGAACTTCATTACTTCTTTCAGATCCTAAGAATAAGTCCATTTTCCAGCTACTTTTCTATTCACCTAACAAAACTATAACGTCAAGTCGGGCTTGGCCACGAATGAAACAAAGACCATTAAGTAGAAAGAATTACTCTCAACAAAACGAAGTGACTGAAATTTATTTGTTTATGTATTATTTTCGTTGGGCTACGTATGCACTGAACGCAACTTCCCTGATTGTCCGAATTTTCCCGCATTGTCCCGAATTCAGTTAGGACCAAGTGACACTGAGGTAGTAACACATGACCCAATATGGTGTGATAGCCATCGCGAGCCCAAACGCTTGTCTGAAAGAAAAATAATCGTGCCATAGAAATACCAAGGTGTTTGTTAACTATGTTTTCAAAACTGTTTTGTAATACATATTCTGTATACCTACTGAAAGTCGTAAGTCACAATGACAGGAGCAATTATTTCGTAGGAATAGTTCAAACTGAGGTGTACCTTGCTGATCGCATCAGTACTTACGGTTGTTCTGACGTTGTCCTCCAACCATATACTTACTTGGATTAACTGGGACGTCCAAGTTTTGTGCATACTAGAAGCTTACTTTATTTAAACGGTGAACTCGTGGAGGAGCTCCTCTTTGAAATCCAACAGTTAGATAACAAACATGTACATTATTGGGAAGAGCTTTCTAAGTATGTCGTTAATAACCTCCTTCCACAAACACGTCAGTATCCGGTAGTAAACATGTTGTTGTAAGACACGCTTGCGATGCATCCCTGTATGTTGGACGATCCAAGTGGACGGATTGCAAATCGACGGGTTAGGTTTCTTCTGACAGAATGTTTTATTTATCTTGAAACTTGAATTCAAAGCCCTCCTTCATTCCTGTGGTTAGGAAAACCAGACAGGATATGCACAAGCATCTCAGGGTAGCCAGTATTCCGTTGGTGTGTAAGCGTGATCTTCTAGTACGGCTACGTCAGTACTTCTACACCTCCCATGAAAGTCCACGAACACCACTAAGAACATCACGAAGACCTTTGAAGACTGTTCACGATTATGCATACACCCATTCCGCTTTCAGTCTTTCAGTTTCGAAACAACCGAACTACATTTCGTGCGTCAGCAGTAAAAACGTCTCCCTCCTAACGAAAAAGAGTGGAATACGTAGGTGCAAATGGTCAAAAATATAATTACGGCCCCTCCTGTGGATATTTACCCAATCCAGCCAACTTTTCTTACCTGGAGCATGCTCTGGTCTTGTGAAACCCATGTATCAGTGCATATCTATATGACTGCGTCACTGGACTGAACGACCTCATGAGAAATAGATTACAATTTTCACATGGACACAAGTCACATCTCCCTATTTGTGAATGCTATCAATTATGCTTTGCTTGCGCGCTCTTTTGTGAAAAGGAATAACGGGCATGCCAGACATTTCACTTAGAAGTGTTATGTGTAGAGGGAGAGCCTGGTTGAAATATGCATGTAGTGTGTTTTGGACTGATCTTCTGTGGGCATGCAGGTAGCATCATGTTAATGCACAGCTATGTCTGAAATTATTGTCGAATCCTGCGAATGTTCGCCGGCTGATTTCCACTGTGTTTGCCTTGGACCTAACGAATTAGAATGCTGAAAGGTAGTGGACTATAGATAGTTTCCGTTGTATCTTAGATCTTTTATTCCATGTTGTATACCGCAAAGTTCACCAAGCTGTCGTGCACAATACTCACTTTATGCCTTCCATTTGTTTACAATGAATATCTCGATGTAGCGTGCAAGTTGCTGGTGATTATTGTTAAACGTTTTGCTTCAAGGTCTAGATACAGCAACGTTGTTTTCAGTGTACATAGCCCAATCCACCTTCCATAAGAGACGTGGTGGCATGGTTCTCTTGGTATGTTTTCACTGTTTCCCTTCCTTTTTAGGTAAACTGAACTCTTTTAGTCAAGCCTTGATAGAACACGCAGAAAACACTCACAAAATATCATTTGAACTGTCAACATTACTGCGACATTATTGCTTTGGCGATGAGGATTAGAACTTTCAATCGCACATATGCTAACAATACACAGGATCAGTCGTGAACAGCCACGCCGTCTATTCATGATTATCATTCTAAAGTGCTGTGATAATCAACAGACACCCTTGAATCCTTGTGGATGTCGATGGCGACGTCGTAAACTGTTGTAAACATGGCACTACTATGCCATATTAAGAAGGTTTTTTCCCTTCGTGAACATGTTATTTCACCTGTTTCCACGTTTGAAATTCCATGTATGTGCTGCAGATGCTTTCGATGTTTAGAGGTAAATACTGTTTATTTCATTACTTAGATGACAAGTTAGTCATTATTTTTTCGACATAGTCTTGCAAACATTTTTACCTGTTTCACTACTGTACGACGATCTCACAGGCTTCATTTTTTCCTTGTGACCTGCTGGTCCTTTTTCGCAACTTGCAACTTCGCTTGCGAGCAGCGTGGCGTAACTTGAATGTGCGGAAACTAAAGACCAAGCATAAACAGCAGGAAGACCGTGAAGTTGTCGGAAAAGTGTAATGCACAATACTGGACGTGTCACCGGAGAGACTGATTATGCTATTGCAGAGAATGTATATGTGCATCAGTCGTGTGAAATAGAGCTTGTGTTTGTTGTTTTGTGCGCTTAAGCAGCTTGTACTGGACGTCTAACAATAATGTACATTCTATGTCCAACGACTTTTGCGGTCACAACAGTCCTAATCGAATAAAGTAGATGGAGATGAGAGGTACAGGAACGTTTTAACGAGGCAAAATACAAATGTATGACTTCTTGAAGTCGTACGTAGATCTATGTATGGATGTTTGTTCAAACTGACGTCCACCAGGGGAACAAGCTACAGCGTTCTCTGAATTCTAAGGTGCCCACACAACGATACTGCTTATTTCTGGGTATGGGCAACTGAAAAGCTATGTAAGCAACCCAGTAAACACGTGGCCGACTCGGCCACGTTGGCCAGCAGTAGACCACGTGTTGGCCTATCTTTTCTACTCCACTGACCAACCAAAAATGAGAAACTTCAATGAATGGCACATTATCTTGGGACTAATTTTGTAGTTGAATAATGATAATGAATAACCTAAGAATGGTATTTTTCACTGCAGTAGATATCCCAGTAAACACGTGGCCGACTCGGCCATGTTGGCCAGCAGTAGACCAGGCGTTGACCTATCTTTTCTACTCCATTGACCAACCAAAAACGAGAAACTTTGGTCAGTGGCACGTTATCATGGGGCTTCTTTTGTGGTTGAATAACGATTACGAATAATCTAAGAATTGCATTTTTCACTGCAATAGGTAGATATTTGACTACGGAATAGGTGGTTGCCATTTGAGGGTAAATTTTGCTCATCCAGGCTAGTTCGATAGCTCTGGGTCATTTGCTTGTCACGTACCTCTGGTTTGGTCGGTTTTCACATTGTTGTTTTTTGTGATTTTTTATGGATAATCTTGGAAAACAATATTTCATGTAACTCTGAATGCTTGTGTGATATAACCTACTTTTATTGTTCAGTGAAGACTTGCTACAACTTGACCTGAAGACTAATTTTCACCTAGATTGGATTGATTTTTGGATCTTCATACTCCATGAAGCCATCTGGTTAATAAACTTTTGATGCAACATGAGTTCCAGGCGAAGGCTGTATTGTCATACCACTATATATCGTCGAATACGGCGGGAACGTCTACGACTTTGCATCAGTTTTGTCGGTGTTTCCTCCATTGCTGTCCATGTCACCCTGAAGAATGAAATTATTCCATCAGATGAACCTGGTAGTCCCTTATTTTGTTGTTTATTTTAAATTGAAGGAGACGAAGATGACCAGATAGTGAGGGACATGTATCCAGCCTTATCTGTTGATGCGATACACAATCCGTACGGTTCATGTGAGTTCTGTGGACAACATATTCAATTGTTTTAGTGGATACTACAATAACAGCTTCATCTATTTCTGACGCAGTGAGATTATTCTCCATTCACGCGAAGTCCCTCACGGCCGCTGATCTGAAGCTGCTTATCACGTTACTGAAGCCGCTCGTTCCTGAATTGCCTTTAGATCCAAGAACTGTGCGCAACACTCCAAGAACGTGCCCAAAGAAGATGCTTCTCAAGGGTTCGTACGTGCACATTGGACTCCACAACTGCCTACAAATTGTACATAAAAAGTACCAGCTCAGAGACGGCGACCGCTTAACTTTGCAAGTTAACGTCAATCGGCTGCCCCTTTTTGATTACCCAGGCACTGAGATGTGGCCTACATTTGATCGTATTATTCGGCCGTTGGTTGGCAGTGCATTTGTGATTGGATCGTACTGTGGCGATGGCCGTCCGGAGCCTTTAGACGTATACATGGGTGATTTTATCACAGAGACCAAAGACATTCTGATGAATGGGGCCTACCTAGAGACGCTCGGAATAACAGTTTTTGTAACGCTTCAGTCTATTATTTGTGATACACCTGCTCGTTGCCTGATACGTAAAGTCAAAGGTTACGACGGCTACCACGGTTGCAATAAGTGCACTCAGAGAGGTGTGTATTGTGAAAGTAGAAGAATGGCTTTTTCGGTATCTGTGAGAGAATTAAGGACGAATTCCAGTTATCGGAGACAACTTGACGATGAACATCACATCGGTTTAACTCCTTTAACTGAACTTCCTATTGACATGGTGTCTTAATTCCCCCTTGACCCCATGCACTTAGTATTTCTGGGAGTTGTTAAGTGCTTGGTAAGAATTTGGCGTTTATCCGATATCGTTCGTGGTGTTCGCCTTTCAGCAAGTATGCAGAAAGCCATTGACGTCAACTTGTTCGTCGTATCCAAGTGTCTCACGATGGACTTTCCCCGAAAATGTTGCTCCTTTGTTTCACCTGAAAGGTGGAAATCCACCGAGTGCAGGCAATTTCTTCTGTATTTGGGACCGGTTGTTCTGAAAAAGTGTTTGCGAAACGACTGTTATGAAAACTTTCTGAACCTATTCCTATCCATATACCTCCTCTCCCATCCTTCATATATGTTATTTATTCACATTGCTTGTTACCTGTTATTGAAGTTCGTTAATCAGTTTGCCTTTTTTATGGTGACGACGAAGTTGCACATAATGTGCATTGCTTATCTCATTTGTGTGATGATGCTGAAAAACTCGGTCCATTGCACATGTTTTGGTCGTTTCCATTTGCATTCGTTCACCGGGAACGCACAGTTGATGAGTGTACACGAAAGATATGCAATTATGTGTTTGCCAAATCATTGGCGATGAAGATAAACTGGCTGGGGACGAACGGAAAGCGTCGCCTAATGGACACTAACATCTCCCAAGCAATTATCAGTAATACGTTTTTGTTCTAATTCTTTAAAAGACGCTGTTTTATCTGATTGAAACTACCCCCAAGAAAGTGAAGGAAATGTTAAACATTTCATCATGAGGTGGTTCCAAGGAGCCAAAGACAGGGACGGTGGGAGATCAAAACGCCGATACTCAGAAACTAATCGCAAACGGGTAAGAACCTCTAGATTTGCGAAGGTCATTTAATTAAAAGGGCAATCCGGAGCTGGGAGATGCAAAAAAAGCCTGGTGGAGAAAGCCAAAAGAAAACATGAACAGGTACGGTGTATCGTGGATGCATGGTTGAGGTTGGTTGCTGTTAACCCACTATACAAAAGCGCCGCTGAATTCGTATGATGCACCTTCCTTTATCCAGGCTGACCAAGTAGATTTGGATAACCACGAATGATTATATCGAAATGAGGCCCGAAGATCTCTGAAACTACTGTCACCACCGGGGGTACATCTACCAGGTAAACGTGCACCTCAGATTTTAACATAGAGAAGCCCTGTCTGTTACAAGTCTTATTAATTCATGTTATGACGTCACATGCTGACAACTTTCAACGCAAAGTCATTGACGTGAAGTGGATATTTGTCAGAATCATAGTCTAACTTCAGGTGCCAGAAGGGGTTTATAATACATTTTCACGTAAACTTGATTTTTGATGTAGTGAAGCCATCCCAGTAAACACATGGCCAACTCCGAGGTGTTGGCCAACATCTGGCCAACAGTTGGCCACACAGTAGGCGAATCACATAAGAATAATAACTGGTATTAACTACGCTCATTGTGGTATTCAAACGGGCTGTTAAAAATTTCTAAAACACATTATCATACTCATAAATTTTGAACCTAGTGCATTCACGATTACCACAATTTTGT